>JAYKKM010000148.1:4095000-4315000 GCA_035772405.1 Chrysogorgia sp. JL179-B06
AAAATGTTATGCGGCTACTAAAATAAATGTGTATTTAATTGGAAAATAAAAACTAGAATACTATATTATTGACAATAAACAAAAACAGCAATAACATGTTACTTCATATTATTCCCAAAGGTGCTCTTACACAAGGTAAAGCGGGTTTCAAATGTCGAACTACTGTAGTCTCATGTGCCGAACCAAATGCATTTATTATTTACCTATTTCGACGTTTGAAACGGGCCTAATATTTCTTGCAACTTCAACGAAACGGCATTTCAAGATGTAAGTTACAAGAAAATATATTTCGTTTATTATATAAATATATTTAGTTTGTAACATAATGACATCACATGTCGCACAACAACCTGTATATATACAATACTTATACAATCTCGATTGTGATTGGCTAAAAAACCTACAGACGATTCTTGATGTCTTGCCACCTACAAAATATTCTCTGTAGGTGACGTAATTGTCTTTGCTTGGCTTACTTCCTAAACTCCCCTAAAGGCTTCTACATTTATAATTGTATAATAAAACAATTATTTGATTCGGCTTACACATGATATCAAGAATTAACCAGACCTCTGTCAATGTTATCAGCCTTCGGCTTCGACATTGACCTCGGTCTGGATAATTCTTGATATCATGCCCAGCCTCATCAAATAATTATTTATTATTATGCATTCTCTACTCTATCTCGAGGTTGGCTGTTGGCATACAGCTAATTCGTGACATCAGCTTCATGTGACGTCAATGTTCCAATATTATGGTTCAAAAAGTGTAGCTATGACGTCATTATTCCAATATCTTGTTGCTAGCTTGCTGTTACCAGTTTGTTTACAGTGAAAGAAAATGGGAAAATGGAGGGTTCTTCTCAAAGATTCGACGGCGCGTTACTTTTGCACTTCTTATGCATAATAAAACAAGCCAGGCTTCGGCAGATAACACAAACCTCGGCCTTGTTAATTCTCGATATCATGCTTCAACTCATCCAATAATTGTTAAATATTTGTTCAACTAATATTACGTTGTAAGTTACAACAAAGATTATTTCGTTTAACACACCTAGTTTGCAATATATTATTACATCACATGTCGCACAACAACCTGCAATATTTGTTCAACTAATATTACGTATTGTTTAATAAACGAGCAGCAGTGTTTTATCAGATTTAAAACACGAGGGCGTAGCCCGAGTGTTTTAGATCTGATAAAACACGTGCTGCGAGTTTATTGAACGGCTTCAAACACGACCATTTGATAAGTTCATTGGCGTAGTAATTTTGAAAATCGATGTTGTCTAAGCCGAGAAAATCAAAGATAAAGTTTATGTAAATCAGGACGAATCTTTATCACATTTAAAACAACGATACGGTCGTGATTTTCTTTTGTCTTTTCCTCATTAATTATTAATGAGTGTTTGAAGTTGTGTTAATATACACACTGCATGCTGTAGTGAATGTGGGAGAGCTTGGAGTAGACAGACGATACATGGACGATCGTCAAGCTCGTATCCTCAGAAAAATGATTCTGAAGGTTAATGAACCAGAAGGTTACAGGTTCGATTCCTGTCCGGGACTCAGAATCATTTTTCTGAGGATACGAGCTTGACGATCGTGCATGTATCGTCTAATATTACGTTGTAAGTTCCAAGAAAAATTGCCGCAATAGAACCTTCAATCAAAAGCACCACGTGATAGTTTTAACCAATAGAACCAATACAATTTTACGTTCGCATTATTTATTAACCAATACATTATAAAATAGCGCTAAAAATTATTCGTACAATAAAACAATTGTGTTGATCTTCGATGAACGAAACTACGTTTTGTGTCTTGTTTTAGGACACTGTTCGGATGTGCAAACCAGTCAGCCACCACGTGGACTTCAGTTTACTCTTGGAACGAAAGCCGATCCTGAAATGTTTGACACCATTGTTATGGCTAATTTGGTAAGCAGTTAGAATTAGTGATTGGTCAATTCCATAGTAAGGGCGTGTTTATATGGAGGAGGGCTAGCTCTCTTTACCGATATCCCGCCTCTCAGTAAAACCGTATGTTCTCGTTTATATGAGAGGAGGGCCAGCCCTCCCCGGCGAGATCTCGCTATTGACTGTACGGGATCTCGCCTACGAGGGCTAGACATTTTCCAGGAGGGCTGGCAAGTCAAAGCTCCTACACGCGACGAAGTTGGTCTTCGCCCGTATATTTTAAGACAACTCTTTATTTTCCATGTGCTGTTTGTTCATACGTAGGTTTTTAATTGCAAACTTGTGCGGGAAAATGGGATTCAGCGGGTTACGTGGGACAATACATGTTGTCAACTCGGTAAACAAGTCAGCCCTCCTAGAAGGGCTTGCCCTCATCGAAGGGCTAGAATATTCCCATGTAAACGCGAGGTGAAATCCATCCCTTTTACTAGGGTCAGCCCTACCAAGAGGGCTAGCCCTCCTTCATGTAAACACCCCTTTAGAATAAATATAAAAGCTGCTAAGTTCTCAAAACAACTGCATATAATATGAAAAGAAGAAGAAATAAGAGAACTTTCAGCGAAATATGCTCTCATCTGCTCCAACTATTTTCTGAGTAACTACAGGCATATTTTGTTTCATAATTTAAAATTTGAATATTTTGTGTTCATGCAACGTTGATGAGTAAAGTAAGTTGGTCGGCCGTAGCCGGAGGCGACCCGTAGGCTCCTCTTTCATTAGCTGCTACCCGAAGGTAGGGGTGGGCGCCACTCCTATCCCTGGAATTAACCACTTACCCCAGCCAGAGCTGGTCCCAATTTTATTTAAGGATCTTGGTGAAAGCCTGACCTCCAATTAGCTCTGCTCATTGGATTATGGCAACACTAATTTTCAGTCTTCCGGGACCGATATATGAACAAGGACCAGAGGTACGGTGCTTAACTTTGCAAAGTCAAGCAGCGGTCACTGTCCACTATATTATACCGGTCTCAGGAAATTGCCAAGCTTTTGAGCAAAGAAAATTGACTTCACTGAATTTTGAAAACTAAAAAAAAAAGAGTGTGATTTTGTATATCCGAAACAATCAAACAGCCCGATCACTAGTAGCGCTGAGATACAGCGGGATACTTTAGCTAACGTTTTAATTATTTTATATAATTAGTGAGTTTCTGAAGTATTGATGATACATGGTTTGATCGTTGAGTTGTGGTTGTTTAGGGATATTTCCAACTAAAGGCTTTTCCGGGTTCATGGATATTGCAACTGAGAGACGGAAAATCGAGTGAAATATATGACATAGACAGGTAGTGTAAAATAAATAAGATAATTTTAAGGAAAGCGTACAGTATCTACACAGTACTGTCTATAGTTTAATTTTATAAGAAGTCATTACCAAAAATTAACGACAAAATGGCCGCCACTTGAAGACTAATTTAGTAGTGTGTGTCTTACTCTGATGAAGGGCTCCGCTCGAAACGTCAGTATCTCGTCACTAAATTCTTGGCAGTTTACCACCTTTTCACTTTGCTATATATTCAAAACACTGTCTACGCAGCACTCTACTAATTTACATATGGTCTTTAGAAAATGGTGTCCCATTTTACAATGAGTTACATAGAGTGAAAATATTAAAATAAAGATTCTGCTTATTGAGTAGATCGTCCACTGTTTGCAGACCTCTAAACAACGATTTTCAAATTATTCCGTTACCGGTTTGAGTAGATTAGTCAAATCTACGATTCGCCAAATTGTGTTGAAAACAGCCAACAGATAAAATAGGCTACGCGTCATTGAATTGTTGTCGGATTGTGTTTGATATTTGCAAAAGCGTTTGGTGAAATGTTAGAAAGTCGATGGAAGAACCTATATCTTACAGTCAACTCTCGTTATAGCGGACATCCTGGGGACCGTCATTTCGTGTCCGTAATAGCGAGAGTCCGTAATAGCGGGATGCGATGAAAATATCCCGATTTCAGGTTGTAAAATGTCACTACAATGTATTACTGCTTTTTTATTTTAAAATGTCCAGTTTATTGTCCAATTGTGCACAGTACAAGTCAAAATAAAAGTAAAACAATTGTATTCAAATATTTTTTATTCCAAAACCAAAAATACAACGGTGACATGAATCAGTGTCAAATGTCTTTTCTATCCTTCACTTAAAGGTACAGTAGTAACAAAACTCAGTAAACTTACACGAAGTTTTATTCTGTGATGAAATACCTCTCTAGCGTGCTTTGATGTGATCTTTCGCTCATGGCATTCTCGCTTACTTTATTTTTCCGTTTGTCATTTTTGTCGACAGAAACGATGACGAACGGAATCTTCAAAGTACTTCCACTGACAAATATCAAGATGTAAATATGTCACTCGATAAAATAAAAAGTCATTCGCTTTCATTTGTCGAGAGAAAAATACGTCCAAGGTGTCCGTGGTAACGAGAGTAGAACAATAAAAATGTTTGTTAGGGACCACATGAAGTGTCCGCAATTCCGTAATGGCGAGAGTCCGTAATAGCGAGAGTTATTTCAATACATTTCATAGTAGTTTTGGCCGCGGATTTACCAACTGTCCTTAATAGCGGGGTGTCCGTAATAGCGGGTAATATGTTAAAATTTGAATATTGGGTAACACGGTTAAAGTTTTATACCAACATTTTAATAATCACCAAACTTGTAATTACAACAGGACAATGGGCACTTTATCTCTAGATTTTGTAAATTGGCGGTTCGTAGATTTGACTAATCTAATCAAACCGGTACCTGAATAATTTGAAAATCGTTGTTGCGTATGTTAAGAGGTCGGCAAACAGTAGACGAGCTACTCAATAAGCATAATCTTCATTTTAATATTTTCGCTCTATGTAGCTCATTGTAAAATGGGACGCCATTTTTTAAGGATCATATGTAAATTAACCCTCAAGCGTCGGCCATTTTGTCGTTAATTTCTGGTAATGAGATTAACCACTCATTTTTAAAAACTTTATTTCACTAACGTTTTCGCTTGTTGCTCGTCAGGTGAAAAGTGTGATCTCTGAGTGAAAATGAGTGGTTAATCTACTTATTTTGTTTCCAGCGTTTGCCACCCAATACATTTTTATTATCTATCTTACTTGTGTTTCAACACTTGAAACACTTTTCACTATATATATATATAGAGAGAGAGAGAGAGAGAGCGTCTCACCGGCAAACGGAAGGTTACAGGTTCAATGCCTTTTTGGGACATTTTCAGGGGTTGAAAGGTTGATGATGCCCCATGTATCGTCTGATTTGTCTGCCTGTTAATAGTGGAAGTTTTATTATTGTCTATAGTTTAAAGTGTTTATGTAGTGAAAAATTCAGTTCAAAATATACTCTCTTACTTGAAAGAATTATAGAAATTGTAAATATATGCATGTATAACTTTTCCATATCTCACTTCATTTTTCAGATATTAAGATTATTTGGATATATAAATGATCAAACAAATCTTAATATTTCAAGAATTAACGATGTGAGATATGGAAGAGTTATACACAAATCTTATAATTTCTATAGTTCTTTGTATAATTTCTAAGTACAAGAATTGATTTCGAGCTGAATATTTCACTAAATATACACTTTAAGTATTTCAAGTTGTTTGTAGGTAGAGAATACACTAGAAGTTTTAACACGACTCTTTGAAAAGCAATATTTGGCATTTAACTTGATTGAACCATATGTGTAAGGATATATGAAATGCTAAATATTACTTGTAATATACCCAATTCTTATCCCTGCATTACCACATTATATATGCAGAACTCGTGACTAGGTCCTTGGCAACGGCCTCCGTAGCTCGGTGGTTAGAGCACTGCACTAGCATCACAGGGTCGCGGGTTCAATTGCAGCCGGAAGGCCTTGACATTGTATTTTCGAAACTGGTTCCGGTTTGGTCTTAAAATATGTATATATTCTAATACTCGAAATTTTCTTTGAAAAGCCAATGAATGTAAATACATATGAATTAATCCGACTTGAAATAATTTCACTCGAATCAATCTCAATGCATTGTTCAAGCTTCCACATTTTTAAACATAAATCCTCTCACTACTGTTTCTGGAAAAATGGAAAATTAAACTCGAAAAATGTGCCTGAACTTTGTGCTATACATCCTTTTCCCCAGAAATTTACATCTGATGGTTGTTTGTTTTAGTATATCTGGATCATCAACAGAGAAACATGGAACAACAGAAATAGTTGTTGTTGATAATTTTCTTGGAGAATTTCTCAATGCGAAGGTACGCGTATACATTTGTCCAAGATACGACTTGTTGTTATTAATGTTATATATATCGAGTTAAGGCTGGTGGAATGACGGAACGGCGGAATGACGGTATACAAAATGTATATTAATTAACAATTATTCACCGAAGTGGAGGTCAATTGTCGTGAATATCTACCATATCTACCGAGACTCGTCGAGGTAAATATCTACCACTATTCACCGACATTGGGGTTAATAATTGTTTTAGCATATAACAAAACATGTTGTTGAAACCATTCTATAATTAAATTTGTTTTTAAAAAATGTTTAAAAGTTTATACTATCACTCATGCATAAACACACGCACAAGTAAAAAAGCTTTTTAACTTTCTACTCGATAATAATTATAAAATAAATCACCTGAGAACACATTCATGTAGCTCTTTTTGTATTTATTGGCAGTGCACACTCCTTCTTCTTCCGTCATGGAAACTAATAGTGCAGACATTTTTTGTTTTATGAAACAGTGAATAGTGCAGGATATCCCGTGTTAGACGAACGAATCAGATCGTGCGTAAATAGATATCCACAGTTCTGTAATATGCTAGTAACAATTATCGGTATAGAAAGTGCAATAAATCTGCCCGTGAAAAATAAAATAAAAAATAACTTATAATTAATTACTCGAGCGGTAGCCAAGTCTAGGTTTCGCTGTTTTTTTGTTTTTTTTTGTTAGTCGTCACTAATTTTGGGGTCGAGATATGGCCCCAACAGGCTTTGCGAGCGGGGAGCGGAGATAAAACCCTCGGTACGAGGTTGGTCATGTGTCGAATGTTTGCCAGCGATTGCTTGCAAGTGTTCGAAGTCAGTTATGTGGCTGGGAACGTTCAAAGTAAGCGGCTTTTTACTCGGGGCCCGGGCTACTGTGGTAGCCGAGCGAAACTGATTCATGTGACATATATATCTTGTGACCAGTGCATGTGTCTTCTTTCTTTTCGTGGTTCGAATCGAAGCGAAGTGTTTTTGCCAGCGATTGCTTGCAAGTGTTCGAAGTCATTTATGTGGCTGGGAAGTATCTTGTTCATAATATTAGATCAGACAGTGGTAAATATAGACAGTAAATATAGACAGTGGTAAATAAAATACGCTGTTGTCATGTTGACATTACCGGCTGAAGAGTCTCGCTGTAGACAAACTTTAAATGTATTGAGGTAACTTTTAATATACTGTTTGTAATTTTCTTTACATTTGCTTGAATTGTTTATTGTGGTGTATGTAATGTTATACAAAATAAACACAATGTGATTCTAATTTCATCAAGTCTATTCGTTATTTAATACCTTGGTTTGTCGCAGGTACATGTATTATGAATGTCAGAATGTCAGAATGTACATACATTTTATTATCCGTCGTCTATTCACAAATTGTGTCGATGGCTTTGAATTTGATTGAACATTGTTGAGTTTGCAAATGAATTTAATGCACTGTTGACGTATTTATATAGCTGAATGCTTACAAATCTTGAACATCTCACTCTGACACCCAGACCAACTCCAATCTAGATCAAGTGTTTGTTATTGTTCGCTGGTTTTCCAGTGAAAGCTTGTTCAGCATTGTATTTTCCATTGTCCCTCACCTCACACAAATTGTTGTTGTTTGCCAACTGCATATGTTAGTTGGCCTGCACAGCCAGATATATTGTACGTACACCTTTCAAACTGATTTTTGTCCTTGATTACATGGAGGCGAGCTGGCTTGGTATCTGAGCTGGCTTGGTATCTGAGCTGGCTCACTAACCGAGACAGTAATTTGTCGTGATATTACATGAGGTGAGCTTGTCAGGCTGACTCACAAGCATGCCATTTGCCAATCTGTTAGTTGGTCTGCACAGCCAGATACACACATTCAAAGTGATTTTTTGCCTTGATTACGTGGAAGCGAGCTGGCGCGGTATCTGAGTTTGCTCACTAACCATGACAGTACTTTGTCAATTGTCCAATACTAAATGAGGCGAACATACTCAAATTATAAATGCACTAAAATTATAAATATGTTTATGGTGGCTAGCTTTGTGAGCCAGCTTGGATACCCAGCCAACTTGCCTCCATGTAATCGAGGCGGTTTGTTACTAGTGTGCAGATGTTTGGAAAATGTAACCACCCCTGCACTGACAGAACTCTATCTGATTACTTAGAACTATATATTTGCATATACTTGCTATATATTTACATACAAGGCAACTTTCCAGCCTTTAATAAGATTTTTAGTCAAATTTAGGAAATTAAGAGAATTTTACACTGAGAAATTCACCAAAACAACTTTTTAATTTCTTTTTAACCTATTCCAAGAATATATTTGCATTTGACATTTTCATTTGACATTTGACACACAAACTGGTTTTTTTCAACAACACCATCATAAAATCCTTTATTACTCAGGCTACCTGTGGTTGCACGAGTCGTTTCGATTCAATTTCTGTATCACAGTATTACTTGACTACATGTGTTAGCTGAGTCTAGGTTTCTATATCTCTATGCATATGACCAGTTCATGTGCCTTCTTTCTTTTCGATCGAGTGGTTTGAACTGAAGTGTTTTTGCCGCCAGCTACAGTGTACTTGCTTGGAAGTGTTTGAAGTCAGTTATGTGCACTGGGAAGTATCTTGTTGCATCATACATGTAGTTTCCTGCGCAGACTACAGTAGCCCGAGTTAACGCCTAGCGGGCGTCTTGTTTACAATGAAAACATTAAAGGGGCTACGCAATGAAAAATTCAGTTGTAAGATAACTCATTTGTTTGAAGGAACTCTTGAAACTATAAAGACTAACCATTTACAACTTTTTCGTTTCTCACTTACTCTTGAGATATTAAGATTTGTTTAATATGTAAATGATTATACTTATGACATCACAATGCATAATGACTTATTGAAAAATTCTGCATATCTTCACCATTATCACCTGGAATCGCTTGATGATTTGCACATTTGATGATTTGCACATTTCAAGTGATTTCATTACATAATCTCAAGGATGTATAAGCGTTTTCAATAAGTTACGGTATTATGCAGTGCGATATAAGTATGATCATTTACATATTAAACAAATCTTAATATCCCATGTGTGAAGTGAGATATGGAGAAGTTGCAAGTGGTTAGTTCTTTCAAATAAAAGAGTTATTTATTTTACAACTGAATTTTTCATTGCATAGGCACTTTAAGTAAAAATACAAAATAGCTTTCAATTCTTGTCAATTTTTCAGGTTGAGCGAAAAGCAGGGAAACAAAATACTGACTTGCTTGCAGATGATGATGATGATGATGAAGTAGATGGAGGATTGTGGGATTCTCTTTCAAAGTAAGATTTTCTTTAGACTAATATTCTGTGAATCTGTTTTATTTTTTATCATCTTATCGTTTGGTTTTCTTCTTTTATTAGCATTATGGGAGGCAAATCAACTGCGTCAAGCAATGAAACAATTAATATTTTTTCTGTCGCGTCTGGTCATTTGTACGAGAGATTTCTAAGGTAGGAAAAGTTGCTTTTATATATTGTCGTTTGTTTTGTCTTCGTTTCGTTTGCCTTGACTAGTCGAGATTATGTCTTAGGCCTTTATTATATGGAGATGAACTGGCTCGTTAACCGGGCCAGGTTGTCCAGTTTATAGAAACAAGCAGCCCGTTTTCTGTGCCAGTGATCCAGCCCGGTTGAAGCCACTCGCTCTAGTCCGTTAAACGAGTCAGCTCATGACCACTGGCCATGTCGACTCATAATATAAAGCCATGACTTGTCTCGGCTACCGAGGCGACCTGGCCCACTAACCGGAGTTGCGTTGGCAATAATATGTGTGTGTGCATATGCTCGTTGTTTATATTTCATCTCGGTTGCTGGGCTAACTCGCTTTACGGTGCGGTTACATGAGGGGAGCTGGCCTGTGTGCATGGCTAGACCACTTTAATCATTATTACGTGACGTGACGCTGTTTGGACGTGCACTGAAGTGCTCAGCGAATTATTTCGTATTTCATTTTTTCCTGTACGATTTTGAACGGGATACTTCTCAAAGTGGTCGGTAAAGTGTTCTTCTGTTGGAATATGAGGAAACTCCAAGTATCCTTTTCGCCATCTAAATAATATTTAGTGAAATACCGGATTGTCTATACCGAGATTTTTAACGTTTGTTTTTCAAGCTCGCGCAAAAACGGTTGGTCTTCACACGCAAGCGAACGAAGCACGCTACGTATGCTGACGACAGTGCGCGTGCTTCAATTTGATCTGTGCGCATGCGTGCAGTAATTAACTTGGAATAAAACTCATCGAACTGTACTCGCTGTAGACACACGCGCCATGATTTTGCTCCGAACAATCCACGTTATCCTTTTTGTTTGGTTGGTTCTTCGCGGGATTCGTCATACTGAGGAGAACCTAGTGGCCTTGTTACGTAATAATTAATAATAATTAATTAATAGTTTTTTGTTCATGGTGGTAATATATGTAGTAGGCTTTATCTTATAATGAAACTGTAATTAGTTTTATAAGTAACATTAAAGGGGAACTGTACCCAAAATACAAATTACTTTTAAATAAAAGGCCTTTAAGAATAATGTTTAGATTAATAGTTTTACGGTATCTACTCTTGTACTCGAGAAATAACGTTTTCATTCTCGTATTTTATGTTTCTGGACGCCGCCATTTTGAGTTTGCTTGACGGCTCAAGATTGATGTACAGCGGTGGTTTTCTTTTCAATTTTGACGTCATTGAGTGCTTGGCTTTTGTTCTTTGCACTCAAGTGACGTCAAAAAAGAAAACTCGAAAATGGCGGCGCCCAGAAGCATAAAATACGAGAATGAAACCGTTATTTCTCGAATACAAGAGCAGATACCGTAAAACTATTAACATTTATAAACATTATACTTAAAGACCTTTTATTTAAAAGTAATTTATATTTTGAGTACAGTTCCCCTTTAAGAATATATTGTTGTAACTTGTAAGAGCATTGAGACTATTGTATAATGCTCCTAATACGTCTTTTATTATTATTATTATTATTATTATTATTATTATTATTATTATTATTATTATTATTATTATTATTATTATTATTATTATTATTATTACATGAGGGGAGCTGGCCTGGTTACCAGGCTAGGCCACTTTAATCTTTATTACGTGAGGGGAGCTGGCCTTAGTAAGTTGATTTTGGCAACATGTTCTTTGAATGTTCTGTATTCTGTGAAAGGGCCCTTTTACTTTAGAAAAACACCTGCGAATATTGTAAATGAACTGCCACGTTGATATATAAACCTTATTTCTGATTTTTACGTTTATTTTAAGAATTATGATGTTGACTGTGATGAAGAATACCAAAAGCTCAGTGAAGTTCTGGTTTTTAAAAAACTATCTTTCACCGACGTTTCAGGTGCGCAAGTTTATCGAATACACTGTACCTTTACCCAGGTCTTGCTTTTGAATATAGACACTTGTGGTAGTTTTAGGTATTTTTTTATCCGTTGTTTTATCAAGCAAACACCTGCTACATTCGGCTACTTAAGTCACATACAGTACTTCGGTATAGAAGGTCCTTTTTGTTGCCAATGTCCTTTAATGCAAATTCTCATTAGTTACTGACATCGCTTCGGTCTCCGTAGATCAAGCTAGCACATCAAACTAGGCAATCACAAAACACCAAAGCATTGATAATTAAACATGTCCAAAAGGAGGACTTAAAATGGGGAGGAGGCGGGAGAGCTTGATGTTTTGACAGCAATATTACTCGTAAATATACTAATTGTTTTCTCTTTCGTAGGCTTTTATGCCTCATATGGCTAAAGAGTATGGTTTTCAATACGAATTTGTACAATATAAATGGCCAGGTTGGCTTCATCACCAGACCGAAAAGCAGAGAGTTATTTGGGGGTAAGTTGATGCTTGATTGTCAATTTGAATAACAATTTTCTTATAGTGTAGAAAAATCATGATAAATTTTAATGTTACCCTGCGGATTACTCTGAAATGAAAAGGAGAAATAGGAGAACTTCAATGTGTCGAAAAATACTTAAAGTGCCCCTAACCTCAAAATGTTTTATTGTCTTGTTTGGAAGAACTTTTAAAATGATAAAGTAACTTATTTTGAAGATTTTCGTTTCTTTGCTTTCTTTTTGAGATATATCAGTTTGTTTGATATGCAAATGTCTGGAATTTCGTCACACATGTAATGACTTATTGGAGAAATGTGTATATCTCTTTCATTCTCGAACGAAATCCTTTAAAATCAAGAAGTTTGGTGTTGTGGGAGAAACGCACACACGTGTTATTCACACTTTAGTGTTTTTATTTCATGAACGCAAAGATATATAACATTCTCTGATAACTCATTATGCAGGTGTGACGAAATTCCAGATATTTGAATATCAAACAAACTGATATATCTCAAAAAGAAAGCGAAGAAGTGAAAATCTTCAAAAGAAGTTACTTTATCGTTTTAAAAGTTCTTCCAAATAAGACAATAAAAATTTTTGAGGTTAGGGGCACTTTAAATAAGAGTACTTACGTATATTAATGAACGATGTGTCCTCCTTCATCGTCAGAAACGTCGTCCATTAATATACGTAAGTACTCTTACTTAAGTATTTTTCGACACATTCCTGTTTCTCCTTTTCATATTATATCCAGTTCTTTTGAGAACTTTAACAATTATTGGATGAGGTTTTTGTTACCGACACCTTGATTATACAGATATCACAAAAAGCGAATCTAATAATTGTTTTATTATATATTGTGTTTTCAGAGTCTTTGTAATTTTTCGATTTCGAAGACGAATATCGAGCAGTCATGTTGTTTTAGCTTGTGTGGAAACTGCTAGCAGATTATTCACTAATCTGTAGGTTGCACTGATTCTCGTAATTAACTGTATGCGCTTAGCCAATGGGAAGACACGAAGTGACTACAATGTATAATAATATTTATTCTGATTATTCTGAAATATCATGGTGATAAATTGGCGTAAATTTAGGAATACTAAGTACTCTTTCAGTTTTTAAATTGTTGCCTCCAATTAATGGTTCATACTGTGGCTTGTATTTTGTGTAGATACAAAATCCTGTTTCTTGATGTCCTATTTCCCCTGAATCTCAAGAAAATTATTTTCGTGGATGCAGATCTGGTTTGTAAATTTATCGAATTAATCATCTATATTTAAACATACTGTCTGCATGTCTTTATGTTTAGTAATGCGTTGATGTCTGTTGCATTGATTTCGTTTTCATTTCAACAAATTAGCTTCTGATCCAAGCCTAAAATGTATTTTTTTCAAATATGGCTTTAATGAACAACCCTCTCGTATATTTTTGACAGATTGTACGTACTGACCTAAAAGAGCTGATTGATCTTGACCTGGAACGAGCTGCCTATGCTTATACACCATTCTGTAGTAGTAGAACAGAAATGGATGGATTCCGGTATGTGGTGTATATTGTATGACCGTTGAAATAATGGAGAGTTTCGCGAAGATAAGGCGTAATGATAAACAAAATAACATAGTTAGCCACATTGGGACAGTGGGAGAAATAGTGGCAGGGACAGTGACGGTGACAGTGGCAGTAGCAGGGACAGTGGCAGTAGCAGGGACAGTGGCAGTAGCAGGGACAGTGGCAGTAGCAGGGACAGCGCCAGTAGCAGGGACAGCGCCAGTAGCAGGGACAGCGCCAGTAGTAGGGACAGTGGCAGTAGCAGGGACAGTGGCAGTAGCAGGGACAGCGCCAGTAGCAGGGACAGCGCCAGTAGCAGGGACAGCGCCAGTAGCAGGGACAGCGCCAGTAGTAGGGACAGTTGCAGTAGCAGGGACAGCGCCAGTAGCAGGGACAGCGCCAGTAGTAGGGACAGCGGCAGTAGTAGGGACAGCGGCAGTAGCAGGGGCAGTGGCAGGGACAGCGGCAGTAGCAGTGGGAGTAGCAGGGACAGCAGCAGGGACAGCAGCAGGGACAGTAGCAGGGACAGTAGTAGGGACAGCAGCAGTAGCAGGGACAGTAGCAGCGGCAGTAGCAGGGACAGTAGCAGTAGCAGGGACAGCGGCAGGGACAGTAGCAGTAGCAGAGACAGCGGCAGTAGCAGAGACAATGGCAGTAGCAGGGACAGCGGCAGTAACAGCGACAGTGGCAGTAACAGCGACAGTGGCAGTAGCGGGGACAGCGGCAAGGACAATGGCAGTAGAAGGAACGGTGGTAGTAGCAGGGGCAGTGACAGTTGAAGGGACGCTGGAGACAGGAACAGTGGCAGTAGCAGCGGTAGGGACAGTGCAGGGGCAGAGATTGGCAGTGACAGTGACAGAGGCTGCAGCATGGACAGGGTCAGACGGTGACTGGCAGTGGCAAGGACAATGGCAGGGACAGTGGCAGTAGAAGCGGCAGGGGCAGGAGCAGTGACAGGGACAGTGGCTGTAGCAGTAGAAGTGACAGTAGCAGGGACAGTAGCAGAAACAGGGACAGCGTCAGAGACAGTAGCAGTGACAGCGGAAGGCAGTGGCAGGGACAATGGTAGTAGCAGGGACAGTGGTAGTAGCAGGCACAGTGGTAGTAGCAGGCACAGTGGTAGTAGCAGGGACAGTGGTAGTAGCAGGGACAGTAACAGGGACAACGGCAGGGACAGTGGCAGTAGCAGGGACAGTGGCAGGCACAGCGTTAGGGACAGTAGCAGGAGCAGTGACATGGACAGTAGCAGGGACAGCGGAAGGGACAATCGCAGTAGCAGCAGCAGGGACAGCGAAAGGGAAGTGGCAGGGACAGTGGTAGTAGCAGGGACAGTGGCAGTGGCAGAGACAGCGGCAGGGACAGTGGCGTGGCAGTAGCAGTAGCAGCAGCAGTGACAGGGACAGCAGGGACAGCGAAAGGGCAGTGGCACGGACAGTGGTAGTAGCAGGGACAGTAGCAGGGACAGCGGCAGGGACAGTGGCAGTAGCAGGGACAGTAGCAGGAACAATGGCAGGGACAGTAGCAGGGACAGCGGCGCGGACAGTGGCAGTCTGTCCCTGCTACCGCCACTGTCCCGCCACTGTCCCTGTCACTGCTACTGCCACTGTCAGCAGTGGTACGGGCAGGGGTTGTTGTAATGATTATAAGATAATATTAAATTTATAAAATATTTTCTTTTAGATTTTGGAAAGAAGGGTATTGGAGAAACCATTTAGGACATAGGCCTTATCACATTAGGTATATAGAATACTTTCTAAGTAGCGTTTTCTCTAGCCTCCTCCGCAGGCAACTCTGTGGCTTCTTTTATCCGAGTCAAATCGCTTCCAAGGCTGTACGAGCAATGTTTTGGCTGGGATTGCATGGAAGTATAGGGATTGTGAAGGAAAACAGCCTTGGAAGCTATTTGACTCGCGAAAAAGAAGCCACAGAGTTGCCTGCGGAGGAGGCTACGTTTTCTCTAGCAACTCTAATAGTTGGGCCTTAGATGGCCCCACTGCAACACCATTTTCGTATGAACCAATTTTCCTAGTAACCAATTACATAGTCGGAGAAAAATTTCAAGTGTAATTCAAGATGGCGACTTTGTTTGCATTTTGCGAGGAAGATGAAGAAATCGCATTGCAATTCGCAAAACAACTTGTTTCTGTTTGACAAGCAGCAACCTGAAATATTTGTTTCTCAACAAAAATTGCGTTGCAGGTTGCCATGAATAGCCAAGACGATTAGAGTTTTCTTTAACAGTTCCTACACCAATTCAGAAATATTTTTCGACTATATAAAATATAAAATAAATGGAACATACTGAAATGAAAGACCTTGACGACGTGGCTAGATACTAGGTCTGAGTCGGCTTCTGGACGATCTTTTTTAGTATCCGCGAGAGGTTGGACGAAATGAGAGATTGTTATGATCGGACATGCCTGTATGATGAAATACATCATGGAACTGCTAACCCCAAAACAACTTAGATCCTAACCCTAACCCCCCGCCTAATGGGGTTTTTAACCCCCGCCTAATGGTTTGTAATACTAACCTTAATACTAATAAAATGATCGTCCAGAAGACGACTCAGACCTAGTACCTCACGGTCACCTCAACTTCGAGTGTACCATCTAGCCACAACCTGGCCACAAGGATGCGACTTTATATACAGTAACAGTTATCTGTATAAAATATTTTGTTTTTTTCTACAGCGCTCTTTATGTAATTGATTTAAAGAGGTTTAAAAGACTAGCAGCAGGTGATCGTCTTCGCGGACAATACCAGGTATTATGAGAAAAAAACTGTTAGTCGTTTTTTGAGGCCGCATTCAGGGCAAATAATTTATATCTGAAATACCACATACATTATTTTTTTGTTTGTTTCTCACAGGGCTTAAGTCAGGATCCTAATAGTTTATCAAATCTAGATCAGGTATCATTGCTCTTCAGATAAACGTTTTAACTTAAACTTTTGTTTATTTTGTTAACACAGTTCATGCATTTAGTTAAAGTGCCTATGCAATGAAATATTCATTTGTAAAATGACTCTTTTATTTTAAAGAACTGTTGAAACTATCACGACTAACCATTTACAACTTTTTCATATCTCACTTCACTCTTGAGATATTAAGATTTGTTTAATATGTAAATGATCATACTTATGACATCACACATAATAACTTATATATACGCTTATATATCCTTGAGATTATGTAACGAAGTCACTTGAAATGCAGGTGGTGCATGTGTGTGGATGTATCCAATGATTGGATACATCCACACACATGATATCAAATATGCAAATCATCAAACGATTCCATGTGATCATGGTAAAGATATGCAAAATGTTTCAATAAGTCATTCAACCTCGTTCCCAGGGCCTTATCTCCGCTCCCCGCCCGCCCCCCGCTCCATTGTGATGTCATAAGTATGATCGTTTACATATTAAACAAATCTTAATATCTCGAGAGTGAAGTGCCCCAAGAGTGGAGCACCTTCTGTTTTATAAGTATCATTTTATGTTGAGCAGTAATATTTTATTTTACGTACAGTATAGTTACTCAATATTTCGTATTTATTTAGGATCTTCCTAACAATATGATCCACCAAGTTCCTTTAAAATCCCTACCTAATGAATGGCTTTGGTGTGAAACATGGTGTGATGATGCTTCTAAAGCAAAGGCTAAAACAATTGATTTGGTAGGTGGATATCGAGCTAATTGTGGATATTGAAGTATGTGCTAGCTAATTATTGATCTTGAAGTATGTGTTAGCTAATTATTGATCTTGAAGTATGTGTTAGCTAATTATGGATATTGAAGTATGTGCTAGCTAATTATTGATCTTGAAGTATGTGTTAGCTAATTATGGATATTGAAGTATGTGCTAGCTAATTATTGATCTTGAAGTATGTGTTAGCTAATTATGGATATTGAAGTATGTGCTAGCTAATTATGGATATTGAAGTATGTGCTAGCTAATTATTGATCTTGAAGTATGCGCTAACTAATTATGGATATTGAAGTATGCGCTAGCTAATTATGGATATTGAAGTATGCGCTAGCTAATTATGGATATTGAAGTATGTGCTAGCTAATTATGGATATTGAAGTATGTGCTAGCTAATTATTTAAAGGTATGCACTAGCTAATTATTGATCTTGAAGTATGCACTAGCTAATTATGGATATTGTAGTTTGCGCTAGCTAATTATGGATATTGAAGTATGCGCTAGCTAATTATGGATATTGAAGTATGCGCTAGCTAATTATGGATATTGAAGTATGCGCTAACTAATTATGGATATTGAAGTATGCACTAGCTAATTATTGATATTGAAGTATGCGCTAGCTAATTATAGATATTGAAGTATGCGCTAGCTAATTATGGATATTGAAGTATGCGCTAGCTAATTATGGATATTGAAGTATGCGCTAGCTAATTATGGATATTGAAGTATGCGCTAACTAATTATTGATATTGAAGTATGCGCTAACTAATTATTGATATTGAAGTATGCGCTAACTAATTATTGATCTTGAAGTATGCGCTAACTAATTATTGATATTGAAGTATGCGCTAACTAATTATTGATCTTGAAGTATGCGCTAACTAATTATTGATCTTGAAGTATGCGCTAACTAATTATTGATATTGAAGTATGCGCTAACTAATTATTGATATTGAAGTATGCGCTAACTAATTATTGATATTGAAGTATGCGCTAACTAATTATTGATATTGAAGTATGCGCTAACTAATTATTGATATTGAAGTATGCGCTAGCTAATTATTGATATTGAAGTATGCGCTAGCTAATTATTGATATTGAAGTATGCGCTAACTAATTATTGATATTGAAGTATGCGCTAACTAATTATTGATCTTGAAGTATGCGCTAACTAATTATTGATATTGAAGTATGCGCTAACTAATTATTGATATTGAAGTATGCGCTAACTAATTATTGATATTGAAGTATGCGCTAACTAATTATTGATATTGAAGTATGCGCTAACTAATTATTGATATTGAAGTATGCGCTAGCTAATTATTGATATTGAAGTATGCGCTAGCTAATTATTGATATTGAAGTATGCGCTAACTAATTATTGATATTGAAGTATGCGCTAACTAATTATTGATATTGAAGTATGCGCTAGCTAATTATTGATATTGAAGTATGCGCTAGCTAATTATTGATATTGAAGTATGCGCTAACTAATTATGGATATTGAAGTATGCGCTAGCTAATTATTGATATTGAAGTATGCGCTAGCTAATTATTGATATTGAAGTATGCGCTAACTAATTATTGATATTGAAGTATGCGCTAGCTAATTATTGATATTGAAGTATGCGCTAGCTAATTATTGATATTGAAGTATGCGCTAACTAATTATTGATATTGAAGTATGCGCTAACTAATTATTGATATTGAAGTATGCGCTAACTAATTATTGATATTGAAGTATGCGCTAGCTAATTATTGATATTGAAGTATGCGCTAGCTAATTATTGACATTGAAGTATGCGCTAGCTAATTATTGACATTGAAGTATGCGCTAGCTAATTATTGATCTTGAAGTATGCGCTAACTAATTATTGATATTGATGTATGCGCTAGCTAATTATTGATATTGAAGTATGCGCTAGCTAATTATTGATATTGAAGTATGCGCTAACTAATTATTGATATTGAAGTATGCGCTAACTAATTATTGATATTGAAGTATGCGCTAACTAATTATTGATATTGAAGTATGCGCTAACTAATTATTGATATTGAAGTATGCGCTAGCTAATTATTGATATTGAAGTATGCGCTAGCTAATTATTGACATTGAAGTATGCGCTAGCTAATTATTGACATTGAAGTATGCGCTAGCACGAATGACTGATTTCAAATGGGAAATCGTCGAGGTAATATATGTTACCAAGATTAATACTTTGGAGTAATATCGTCAAAAGTTTACTCGTGAGATTAATCCTTTCATAACATAATATATAATAGTACTAGGTTTATTGCATAAATGGCAATAAAAAGTTTGGTATCAATAAAGATCCATTTTATTGAAACAAAGTTATAATCTTTATTAATTTTTAAATATGAATGGCTTTTACGTGGACTGTAGTTGGATATATTTCCTTAATTTTTCCATTTCATCTCTGTGCCATTTCTCTTAATGTTACATAATTTGCCATTTCTCTTAATGTTAAATGCCAACGTATGTTTTTTTCTTTTAGTGTAATAATCCCAAGACTAAAGAGCCTAAACTAAAGAGTGCAGTTCGTATAGTGAAGGAATGGCCTGACTACGATAATGAAATAAGAAGGTTGCAAGAACGAGTAGCAGCTGGCAAAACAGAACCTTTAAATTCCGATGAAATTACAGGTACAGATATACATTAAGCGAATATATCCGCAAATACAACCAAACGTGTATATCTGAGCAAGATGGCGGGTGTTGAAACCGGCATCAGAATCAATGAGTCAGGAAGTTTGAAGAAGAGGTCCTCTGAAGATTGTTCCTTTATGCACTAATACATCCAAGGAAAAATGATCAAGATCGATTTCCAGTACGCTTTATGTTCACACTGTGGACCGATGTGAGCGAGATTGTGAATTTAACATAAATTTACTCTTTTGTTCTGCAGTATAGGTTCTGATTGTACATTGACTCGTTATCACTAGGTTTTGTCAATCTTGTAACTACAGTAGAAACGCTTCTCTATTTTCACCATATGGACTTGTATGTATTCCATATAAGGTCATATACTGTAGGAAGAGCTTGGGAAGAGCAAATACATTGCCCTAATGACTAAATACATTGCCTCGACGAACAAATCATATATATAAGGGTATATCCTATATTAGTTTATAAGTTTGGACAACTAAGTTGGGGGGCTATGGCTTGCGGTTTATGTTTAGGATTAGGGTCATTTGGGATTTAGGGTTAGTACCTCTCGTCCCTGGTAACTAGGGCAATGTATTTGCTCGTCAGGACAATGTATTTGTTGCTTCTTATATGGAATAAGTACTATATGAAATACCTTTCATTTTCATGAGGAAATTGAACCATGCTGCAGTGGGTGCATAATTTAGTATGTAAGAATAGATTTGTTAATATTTGTAATCTGTTTTGTTTTTCAGATACACATACTGTTAAAGTGGAATTGTGAAGGACATGCAAACACCCAAAGCGGAAAAACATTTAAATAATTTTAAGCACTTACATAATAGAACTTTCTACGTAGCTAGATAATCAGCGTCTGTTGGTGTTAAAATGAAATGAAAACGTGCAATCATAAGCTTGGCGCACACGCTACAAATTTTGTCGGCTGGTTTTGCGCGGCCTGTCACTGCTATCAGCGATTAAAATGACGTTAATCTCACGCGCTATAATGCCATTATCAAGCTGGTTTTTTTCCAAGTGGCAATGTCCAAAGGGGTTTGCTATAACCCGGGTCGTGGCGAGATGGTATGTCTGAGTCGTCTTCTGGACGATCCTTTTATTAGGTTAGTATTAGAAAACCCATTAGGCGGGGGTTAGGGTTAGGATCTAAGTTGTTTTGGGGTTAGCAGTTCCATGGTTAACAGTTTCATGGTTAGCAGTTTCATCGTACAGGCTATCGAAACAATCGGTTATATCGTTATGTTTCGCGCACCAACCGAAGGCGGGGGGCTAGGGTTAGGAAAACACTTAAGGCGGGGGGTTAGGATCTAAGTTGTTTTGGGGTTAGCGGTTATTTGCATGGTTAAGTGGCAAAATTCTGACGATTATATACCTCGATTCCCTTGATGTTAATGTGACTGCTGACCACCAAGATTTCATGCTCATCCTCGATCATCGCCCGGTTATAACAAGCCCCAGTAAGAGTTCTTCGAGGTGATCTGATGTCAGAGGAATACCTTTTACGAGTGTTTGATCTTGCTTCTCAAACGAACCTGTATTTTGAGAGAAAATCACTGTGAAAGATGGCGAAATTTATGTAAAATCTTCTTCCGATTACACAACGTCCGTCACGCAGTGTTGATTTTCTTTATTTTTGGTTTATCATTAATAGAGAGAAATCTAAGTCCTTATAAACAATAGGAAATGGTCATTGGGAATTCTTCAGAGTTATTTCAATTTGTTTGTCCCTATTTTTGCTTTGCGCTCGGCTATTTTGTCGACTAGTGAGAATCGGCTGACGATAATCGTGTGTGTGCGCCCGGCTTTATTCTTTCTGAGACCATTTGAATTATTTATATTTCTTCGCAAGGTCCCATGTTTTATCATATTTCATGTTGATGTCAATTAACCGATGGGTCTGAATGGTACAATTATTTCAAGTTCTTTCGGCTGCTACTTCGTGTACCGAACACAGAATATTACATCATTGAAATGTTGGGTTTAAAAGTAGGGTTAGTATTCCTTTATTTCAGGGTTAGGACTAGAGTTTTTATTTGGGTTATGGTTGGGGTTTTTGTTCTTGTAAAGCTTCTGAATCCCAAGAAAATAACCTTCGGTACACGAAGAAGATGCCGTTTTAAGTCACTAAACAGTTTTGAGCATTTATTCGCATTTATTCGCATTTATTCGCATTTACTCGATGTTGCTTCAGGCTTTAATTCAAATGTTTTATTTGGTTTCAACATCATTGGTTGTATCCGGGTTCCTCATTACGACATAGAGCCGAGGTTGATACGGGATTCACTATTGCACAGCAGGCAAAATCATATTTTGGGCTCACTTTCGAGATGTCCTGGGTAACCAGGCCTTATCCAAAATGGCAGCCAATATTGGGGTTAGGGTTAGAAATCTCGTTAGGCGGGGGGTTGGGGTTAGGATCTTTGTTGTTTGGGGGTTAGTGGTTATTTATATGGTTAAAGTGCCCCTATCCTCAAAAAATGTTATTGTTTTATTTGGAAGAACTTTTAAAATGATAAAGTAACTTCTTTTGAAGATTTTCGTTTCTTTGCTTTCATTTTGAAATATGTCAGTTTGTTTGATATGCAAATGTCCGGAATTTACGTCAAACGTGCATAATGACTTATTGGAGAAATGTGTGTATCTCTTTCATTCTCGAACGAAATCCTTTAAAATCAAGAGGTTTGGTGTTGTGGGAGAAACATGCACAAAGATATATAACATTCTCTGATAACTCGTTATGCATGTTGATGTAAATTCCGGACATTTGCATATCAAACAAACTGTTATATCTCAAAAAGAAAGCGAAGAAACGAGAATCTTCAAAAGAAGTTACTTTATCATTTTAAAAGTTCTTCCAAATAAGACAATAAAAAATGTTGAGGTTAAAGGTTCATATAAGGCCTGGTTACACATGAAATTTCAAAAAATGAGCCCAAAATATTCTGCGTACAGCAGTTCATATCGTGACGTCAAAATACCACCTCGAATTGTTCGACTTTAGTTTAAACTGAAGTAAGGTTAGGGTTAGGATTAGAATGACAGTTAGGATCAGGGTTTGATTTTGGGTTTACCTAGAAAATAACCAAATAGTGTTGAAATTGTGACGTCACGACATGAACTGATGTACAAATAGTGACACCCATGTTGATACAGCGTGTATAAAAAAAACGGAACCGTCATAAAATTAATTAGGGAACTTAAGATCTACGACGGCAACCTAGGACGGCGACGTCGTTCAAACAAAAGAATCTTTATGCGAAACAAAAATAATGAATAATTTTTATTCCCAAGAGTAATCTCAACGCCGTCCTCGTTTTTGTTTGCAACGCCACAGAGAGCATTTTCACGTCTTTAGGACGACGGTAACTTGCGGAGAGATGAGAGCTGTTTATTAAGATTGACTTAAACACAGACACTAATCGTTTTAGAAATATGGAAGCGTTTTGGAGATCATAAAACAAACTTTGAGTGTTAAATATGCTAGTCAATCGACCATGATTTTATTCAAATGCTAAAATTTGTATTGCTTTCACTGCCGTCGCCGTCCTAGGTTGCCGTCGTAAATCTTTTCACACAACCTATTGTGGTAATTTAAAAGTCCTAGACACCTCTGAGCCACAGGAAGAGAAAAAGCTTTTAAATACTTTCACCATGCTTACATTTAAAGTTATCTTAATTACCCGAAGTGTATAAAACAGTATTTTTTATGCACATCCGTGGCTCAGAGGTGTCTAGGGCTTTCAAACTACTACAATATAGGTTGTTTTAAAAGAACATTTATCCGGAGACGTTCGGACATCTTTTATGCAGTAACATATGTAGAGATAGCCTGGTACCGAGTTTCCGGTTAGTCTTTCTTAATAAAATTGGTGCCGGATTTAAATATAATGTTTTGTTGCAGGATGTAGTGGTTAGTGTGTTGTGGATCATGATGGTTCGATTCCGAGCGGGCGACTATTTTTATTCTTTTATTTTTCTTCGTTCTTCTTTCTTTACGTTCGAGGGTAGGGTTTGTATTATATTTTTTGAGAGTTCAGAGGCTAGACTATGGCGAGTTAATTTTGGCAAGTCAATGTCCACTCCTTCGGGTTCCGCGAATGGAGTTAGTTATTAATTTCTCAAGACCGTCTGCATGGTCTTAAAAAATGGCTACAATTAAATGTATGTAGAACTCTTAAAGCGAGGGGCATTTCACTCCAAAAATCCGTACACTTCGTCAAAAAATCCGGAAAAAATCCGAAAAATCCATGAAATCCGTTGAAATCCAAAAAATCCGAAAAATCCTTTAAAAACCACAGAAATCCTTCAAAAATCCACAGAAATCCTTCAAAAATCCACAGAAATCCTTCAAAACCTTCAAAAATCCACAAAAAATATATGAAGTACTTGGTGTAATTTACTCGTAAAGGTTCTTTGCCACGTTATAAAATGTTATAAAAATAACATGTTGTAAAATATAATTATGTTATAAAATATATTATGTTAATAATATTAATATAATTAATTACAAAACCAAAAGTTATTCACCATTGTCTTTTACTGTTTTTGAAAGAATAATGGACTTGTTTGAATTTTAAACAAAATGACTGCATGCCACAGCCTTCGTTAGTTTCTGAAGGCTGTGGTCCTAGTCCCAGTCCTCTGCTCGACCCTGACGTCCTGGCATAACGTCGACGTCGTAGAACTTAAGCTATCTATTGATTATTTGTTCAAAACGTTACCTAGCTCTATAACTCTATAACTAGAAATTACTATCGCAAGGAAAGTGCTGCCTCAAAGGCCATTGCATGGGCAGTGTAGTCAGTTTTGATGAAATTTCAAAGGTGAACCCTGGGATTGATTCAGATTGTATAAATTGTAACGGACATGTTAATCAAGAATGATATAGATGTAGAGTCAGCAGGTCTCATGTTGTAAGCCTGCCCGCAGCCCGAAATTTCGGGCTGCGGGCAGGCACTCAACTCGAATTACTTTTTTTCTCGCATTACTCGCACTCAATAATAGATTCGAGTCAACTGGCAGGCACTCAACTCGAATTACTTTTTTTCTATAAAGCTGTTGACGAATCTTACTCGCACTTAACTCGAATAGATTCGAGTCAACTAAAGTGCGACGTATAAAGCCGTTGACGAATCATACTCGCACTTAACTCGAATAGATTCGAGTCAACTAAAGTGCGACGGATAAAGCCGTTGACGAATCATACTCGCACTTAACTCGAATAGATTCGAGTCAACTAAAGTGCGACGTATAAAGCCGTTGACGAATCATACTCGCACTTAACTCGAATAGATTCGAGTCAACTAAAGTGCGACGGATAAAGCCGTTGACGAATCATACTCGCACTTAACTCGAATAGATTCGAGTCAACTAAAGTGCGACGTATAAAGCCGTTGACGAATCATACTCGTACTTAACTCGAATAGATTCGAGTCAACTAAAGTGCGACGGATAAAACCGTTGACGAATCATACTCGCACTTAACTCGAATAGATTCGAGTCAACTAAAGTGCGACGTATAAAGCCGTTGACGAATCATATTCGCACTTAACTCGAATAGATTCGAGTCAACTAAAGTGCGACGGATAAAGCCGTTGACGAATCATACTCGCACTTAACTCGAATAGATTCGAGTCAACTAAAGTGCGACGTATAAAGCCGTTGACGAATCATACTCGCACTTAACTCGAATAGATTCGAGTCAACTAAAGTGCGACGTATAAAGCCGTTGACGAATCATACTCGCACTTAACTCGAATAGATTCGAGTCAACTAAAGTGCGACGGATAAAGCCGTTGACGAATCCTCGCATCTATTCATTAGAAGTGCGAGTAAAGTGCGACGTCGATCTAAAGTTGGCCGTATACTTCCTCAGCGTTGACAAGTTCCGAACGGCGAAAGGTAGAAGTTTTACACGTGTATTTAAGTTCTACGTCACAAAACGTCATAAAATGGAACAAATATCTCGACAGAGGCAATTTACACAAATCGAGATTGCGTTGACTATAATAGGTCCGCGAAGAGATCTGGGTACGAGGACACAGCAACCCATGTCAAGATTAGTGAGCTGCCTACGGCAGCAATTAAAAAAAATCCGGAAAAAATCCAGAAAAAATCCGGAAAATCCGAACAAATCCGGAAAATCCAAACAAATCCGGAAAATCCAACAGATTTTATCTTGAAAAATCCGCTAAAAAATCCGGGGAAAATCCGCTAAAAAATCCGCGGATTTTTAGAAATCCGAAAATCCCGTACGCTTTTTTGGAGTGAAATGCCCCTCGTCTTAAAGTGCCTATGACACGAAAATTAAGTTAATTTGCCTTATTTGAAAGAATACTTAAAATGACAGAGTAACATCTTTTGAAGTTTGTCGTTTTCTTGCTTCGTTTTTTGAAATATTCCAGTTTCTATTATATGCAAATGACAATGGTGTGACGTAGACATGCATAATGACTTATCCGAAAGGGTTATATATCTTTGTTATTCTCACACAAAATCACTTGAAATTCTACAAGTTCCCCATGTTTTTGGAAATATTCACGCACATGCTTCATTCAAATTAAATTTGGTTTTATATTAGCAAAGATATAAATAACCTCCGATAAGTCATTAAGCACGTCACACCATTGTCATTTGCATATAATACAAACTGAAATCTCTCAAAAACGAAGCAAGGAAACAAAAAACTACAAACGATGTTACTCTGTCATTTTAACCTTTGAAATAAGGCAAACTTAATTTTCGTGTCATAGACTCAAAGTACATTGAGTCTCGGTATAATGTAAAACAGTAAAAACTCGTTGCTCTGTGGTCAGTTGAACCATTTTTATTCGAACTAATGATATGACTAATTAGTACTTTGACAATTTGTTATGCAGTTATGCTCCTTCATATGATTAGAAGCTATTTTAAATTCCCAGGAGCATAAAATATTGTGCTTAACAACAATAGGTTAATTTCTAAAGGTCTCGTTTTTTTTATACACCCTGTAGAAGAGGTTCAAACTACCCCAAGCAACGGTTTTCTCAACACTAGATGCAACATGTGGCTACTGGCAAATACCTGCAGATGAGAAATCGTCAAAGCTACTCACATTCAATACCCCATATGGCCGTTTCTGCTTCCGACGGTTACCTTTTGGAATATCATCTGCATCCGAAGTATTTCAAAGAACGATGAATCAACTCTTTGGAGACATCGAGGGATGCGAAATCATTGTGGATGATATCCTTATCTGGGGTCGAGATGACGCCGAACACGACGAGCGCCTACTGAAAGTGCTAGAAAGAGCAAGAAACGTCGGCTTGCGCCTGAAACAAGAAAAATGCAAGTTCAAAGTATCGCAACTCAAATACATCGGTCATATACGCTAACTGCCGACGGGTTAAACAGATGCCAGAACCTAAAAGCAAGAAAGAGCTTCGACGGTTCCTCAGGATGGTAAACTATCTGGCGAAATTTATTCCAAATCTAGCGGAGAAAACAAGCATCATCAGAGATCTACTTAAAGAAAGAAACGAATGGACATGGCTGCCAAGCCAGAACACCAAAAATGCTTTGACGAACTCAAAACAGCATGCTCAAGTCAACCAACACTAGCCTACTATATATGATGTCAGCAAACCTGTAAAGATTTCGTGCGACAGCAGTCAATATGGTCTTGGTGCCGTCTGTTTGCACGCCTCACGCACCCCGCTAAATGACACAAAAAAGCGCTATGCGCAAATAGAGAAAGAACTTCCCATCAATACATCTACGGACGAACTGTTCAAATCGAAAGCGACCACAAGCCTCTGCCAGGAAAGCATATTCCAGAAACCCCTTTATCAAAGTCCTCTCCGGCTACAGAGAATGCTTCTTAAGCTCCAAAGATACGACCTGAAAATAACGTACAAGAAAGGTAGTCAGCTTCATATTGCCGATACGCTCAGCCGTGCGTGTCTCACTAGCACAGAACCATGAGAGACTGAACTTGAAGATCTAACTGTTCACGCAACTATTCCATTTTCTGCAGAGAAAAGTGAACAACTTAAAGCAGCAACACGTGCTGATCCCACACTATCAGCACTTCGTAAAACAATTCTGGAAGGATGGCCACAACAAAAAAGAGCAGTGGATGTCACTTTCCGTCTATGATGATATTATATTCAAAGAAGAGAAAATTGTCATCCCATCTTCAAATCAATGATTACCACGATCCTCAACGTTGTACACTCAGGACATCGTGGTGCAGAGGCATGCAAACGACGCGCATGAGAAGCAGTTTACTCATGGCCTTCGATGAATAAAGATATACAAGATCACGTTGATCACAATGAAGACCCCTACCTTGCCTTGCTCGGGCATCGAAACACACCGCGTGTCGAAATAGGCAGCCCAGCCCAACGATTGATGGCCAGACGGACGAAAACGTTACTGCCTGCGATACATTGCTCAAACCTTCAATCATTGATCCCAACGAAGTAACAAAACGTCTTTCACATTATCGCCAGCAAAATAAAAAGTACTATGACCGCACCGAAAAACCTCTACCGAAATTGCAGAAGGGAGATGTCATACGAGCTGCAGACAGCAAAGGAAAATACACAAGAAAAGGAACTGTTATAAGCGAAACAAGTTATCCACGGTCTTACATAGTCAACATCAATGGACAAAATTATAGAAGAAATCGTCGCCATCTCCTGAAAGTAAAAGAGCAACCAGACAACGAACTTGAACTGGAACCAATGTATAGAACCAAACAACGCGCAAGAATGTGATGCCAATTTGGCGCCAAGTCGCATTCACGAAGATGACCACAAAACGCAATCTGGTATAACGAACAGATCACGTTTTGGAAGAGTGATCAAACCGCCTGACATGAGGCTGAACTAATAAACCGAACTGTTATGCGTTCATTGTATTATATACTACAATCCAAATCGAGAAAAAGAAAGATGTAATCTGATAGTTAATAGTTGGGCACGCCCACTTGTTGACATTCATTATTATGACAGTCGATCGCTGATTCTAGATCTAGAAGTAGACAACGTCAAACTACAGGCTCTGCTACCCTACTCCCTCTACTCTTATCCATCAAGATAATTGACGATAACATTATCACAGCAGTCTTTAAAGGCAACCCTAAAACCATCGTAATATTTTCCCATTCTCTTCACAATACATGTACATCTCCTGAAGAAAAAGTTGCTTTCTTCTTTGAGAATCTTAGCAACACCATACAATATATTGCCATGCAATGCTTCTGGTAGGCATATTCTTCATGTACCACATACACAATGGACATTCCCTTTGGGTGCCAACGGAGTCATACAATAACATCTGCTGATCCCCATGCAGTCGGCATGGTTAGAACTAGGACGGTATCTGATCGTCTTCGATCCTCTAACTTTCGTTCTTGATTAATGAAAACATTCTTGACAAATGCTTTCGCATTGGTTCGTCTTCCACCGGTCCAAGAATTTCACCTCTGACGGTAAAATACGAGTGCCCCCAACTGTCTCTGTTAATCATTATCTCGGTTCCACAAACCAACAGAATAGAACCAAGGTCATATTCCATTATTCCATGCCTACGCATTCAAGCACCAGCCTGCCATGAACACTCTAATTTTTTCAAAGTAAACGTCGCGAATCCTGCGCACACTCAGTTAAGAGCACACGCAGTCTCGGCGAAGAAGAACTGCGCGGCCAGTGACATACCTTGCGGCTGACCGACCGCGCCGTCCCGAAATCCAACTACGAGCTTTTTAACTGCAACAACTTTAGTATACGCTATTGGAGCTGGAATTACCGCGGCTGCTGGCACCAGACTTGCCCTCCAATTGTTCCTCGTTAAGAGATTTGAATTGTACTCATTCCAATTACAAGACTTGAAAAGCCCTGTATTGTTATTTTTCGTCACTACCTCCCTGTGTCAGGATTGGGTAATTTTCGCGCCTGCTGCCTTCCTTGGATGTGGTAGCCGTTTCTCAGGCTCCGAGCGCGAGCTCGTATTGGCGTGGAATCTAATAAATACATCCCTTCCAGAAGTCGGGACTTTTCGCATGTATTAGCTCTAGAATTACTACGGTTATATCCATGTAGTAATGGTACAATCAAATAAACGATAACTGATTTAATGAGCCATTCGCAGTTTCACAGTACAAGTGCTCGTACGTAGACGTGCATGGCTTAATCTTTGAGACAAGCATATGTTACTGGCAGGATCAACCAGTTAGCCACATTTCCGCGAAACGGCCGAAAACTACGTCATAGACACATCAAGGTTATTTTCTCGGGATTCAGAAGCTTTACAAAAACAAAAATCCTAACCATAACCATAACCCAAATAAAAACTCTAGTCCCTGAAATAAAGGAATACTAATCCTACTTTTAAACTAAACATTTCAATGATGTCATATTGTGTGTGTGGTACACGAAGTAGCACCCGTCCGGTAGGTGGTGATATTAACGCTCATTTGGCTAACGGATTCTCGTATCACAATAGTGGAAATCTAAAAGGTTTTGTTGACCAGCACAATTTAATCGTCGGTAACACATCATTCCAAAAGTCCAAGCACAAACTCTGGACTTGGAGACCTCCCAAAGGCGACTTCTCTCAAATTGATTTCTGTTTATTCCGTAAAAGATGGAGAAACAGTATTCATGACTGTCGAGCACACTCTACTTCAGATCCCATTGGTAGCGACCACAGAATTGTCACGACCAAGATCCATCTCCGAAAACCAAAGCTCCAATTCCGAAGGAATTTGAATTGGAGATATATTTCCAAAGATTCTAAACTTGCCACCATATTAAAGATTGATCTCTACTAAGTTTGAAGATTGAACTACCTGACGAAGAAGAAAATTACACTAAATTCCTACTCCATATCCAATGAAGTAGCGTCAGCTCTTCTACCACCCAAAGCTCCACCTGAACCAGTATAGCATCAGCGCCAAACCGATGCCAAACTTTCGTTGATTACGAGTATAAACGTGTCATTAACACTAATTCTCCCAACTGAGTTACTTCGGCTATATGCAAAAAGGACACTGTCCTATCGTAATGATTTATTTACATTCTGCTGAGACGTTAATTTTTAAAATGATTATTCTGCATTAACTGATTAATATTATAATGAAAAAAGTTTACAAATCATATATTAACGAAAGAATAAAATGTTCATATGCCACACATTAATGCGAGTGCGCATTACTGGAAATTCTGTTAAAAATGTTCTTATGTCATGCGTAGCCCGATAAGGGACTTGAACCCGTGACCCTCAGATTAAAAGTCTGATGCTCTACCAACTGAGCTAATCGGGCAACACCCCTATATGATGAATAATCTTTTAACACAAAAACACCGTGATTATAGTAAAAATCAACGTGGATTGAAGTTAAAATAATTGTGTTCATCACGCACATCTTATTCAAATCGAAATGTCAAAATATGTTACGAGAGAACAAGAGCGTATTTAAATATAAATTAACAAAAAAATGTATAGATCTAAAACGTTTTCGCGTCTAAAAAGCTCCTTCGAACCGGATTTGAACCAGTGACCTAGGGATAACAGCTATATGGATGCATGGATACATGTAGATCTACAGTCCCCCGCTCAGCCAACTGAGCTATCGAAGGATTGCAAAACATTTGATCATGCAGATACGTAATAGTGCATCTTTACCCATTATGACGAATGAAAATTATTAGTTGCTGTTACTAGCATCATATCTTTTCAGTTTTTATTATGCCAATTAAGATAAACTTCCTTTTGGAATCGTAAAACAATAACTTGACTTAACATCATAAAAGATATATATAGATATATAAAATCATTCTGAATTCACTTCTCTCTAATATATTCACGAGTCATAAAGGAATGGGTTTATTAACAGATTCATTGTAAAAAACCCATGAAATTTTCGGGAAAAATCTCCACAGAACATTTTGCAAGAAATGCCGAAACTCGGGACCTTTAAATCTTCAGTCTAACGCTCTCCCAACTGAACTACTTCGGCTTATGCAAAAAGGACACTATTCTATCGTAATGATTTACTTACATTCTGCTGAGACGTTAATTTTTAAAATGATTATTCTGCATTAACTGATTGTCATTATCATGAAAAAAGTTTACAAATCATAAAATAGCGAAAGAATAAAATGTTTACAAGTCACAGATTAGTGCGAGTGCGCATTACTGCAAATTCTATTAAAACTGAGTCTTATGGCATACGTAGCCCGATAAGGGACTTGAACCCATGACCCTCAGATTAAAAGATTGACGCTATACCAACTGAGCTAATTGGGCAACACTTCCTTAGCAAAGAATCTTTTATTATATATTCACAACACAAAAACACCGTGACTATAGTAAAAATCAACGTGGATTGAAGAAAAATTGTGTTCGTCACGCATCTTATTCAAATCGAAATATCAAAATATGTTACGAGAGAACAAGAGCGTATTTAAATATAAACTAGAAATACGAATTCGCAATAATACCCTCGCACGCCTTTTCTACCGCTAACCCCCCCCCCCCCCACCCCACCGCTAGAGTTTCTTTTCCCTATACATGGTGCCCAGACCGCGTCTGTCGATAACAAATCCTTAAAAGCCGGTTCGTCGTATGTATATTTTGAACGCTATCTCGGCCAACATTTACTCGATTTCAATTCTGAAAACAGTTTTGCAATTACGGAGTCTAAATACATAACGTACGTGTCTCTTATATTACGAGAACGTGCATACCATTCGTAAAAACGGTTTATGTACTTAGAAATTATTCGGCAATCAGCCAGCCCGGCCCAACCGCCACGTCGTATATGTCCTGCACGTTGTGCAGAAGAGCTATTGCTATACCCTCGGCGTCCGCGTCCGTGTCTGCGTCAAATGATAAGGTCAGCGTTAAGATAAGGTCAATATTATGAAATGATAAGGTCAGCGTTAAGATGATCAATTTTCAATGTGTTTAGCATTGAACCAGACGTATATACCCCACACGATAACAAGCGTTTTCTCGAGCTTTCAGTATTTTGTAGTGGCGAAGAAGGCCATGATAACTGGTCATGATATGTAAACTCTAAGATGAATTACATATTATTATTCAAAATTCAGAAATATATTGTTTTCAAAATATGCAGATGATTATAATTTAGCTAGCTTAGAGACGGAGGAGCGATTATAGAATATCCGTCAACTTTTTAACTTAAATTTACTATACTGACATAAATCAAGAATGTGAAATCGTATTTATTAATAACTTTTAGTTAAACCTAGAGTAATGTAATTTTAAAGAACGAAGCAATTCTATTATGACAATTTTCAACAATTTGACACGGTTTAATGACCATTTAATAGTATAAGCGTTACTGGTATTCTGTTCCTACTGACCTAGCGGCTCTTAGAAATTTAGCACTGTATATAGAACTGCTTCGTTCTTTAAAAAATCCAATTTATTTTTGTCCTGGAGTTCTCCAATTTATGAATTAAACCTATTATAGATAAAATAAACGGGATTTTTAAAGAACGAGCCAGTTCTATACAGCGCTAACTAAAATTTTACTCCTGCAAATTTCTGTGTTCGGTACACGCGAAGTAAGTAATCCGTTACTTGATTCTAGAAGACTTAATATTATCGAATACTTGTAGCTCACTTTGTAATTTCTGGCTATCCCTCTCCCTTCTTTCCACACTGGTGTGTCTTAGAATGGTTTCTATTCTCATATAGGTTTCAGGCACAATTGCTCCCTGATTCTGTTTTACTTCAGTGTTTAAAATATAAATCGTCGCTTGACTTGACAACTTTGCGTTTCGATCAACATTTATAAAATCACCCACTGTTCCTTGCATTTGAAGGCTAACTGTTGTGATCAATGGCTTATAGATTTACAACTATTTCACAAGATTTGAATAGGTTATATTTGCTTTTATTTGGCATATCACTCATAAATGAATTGCAGTACAGTGTTTACAATATGGAGCACCTGGCAAGCTCGGGCGTGCACTCAGGAACGCTTCTGTGCTCGCATACTCATATTCTGTGCCCGCATACTCATATTCTGTGCTCATACTGTACTCGACTTTTCCTTTTATCTTTTCTAAAAATTAGTTCCACGCGATATCTCACATAACAAAGGAAAATTTTATTTTCCGCCTAGTGGATATTCGACGCTTAGTGCAGTTTTCCACTATGCGAATATTTTCGCGCCAAGCGAATTTCTATATTCATAATATTTCTGATTAGTTCCAGCTGAAATGTATAGGACGTAATTGGACAACCATATTGTAGTTGGGACAAAGAGTGTTCATTTGACTATTCTAAGACAGTAAGCCAGTGCGTCGGATAAATCTTATTTCAATTCATAATATCTGGCTGGGGAATTCAGTATAACGAATTTGCAAGTGTAAATAGAAATGCAAATGTCTATTGTGGTTTTAGCCTGATTTTATGAATTAAAATAAGTTTTATCCCGACGCAGAACTCGTCATTTTGACGCGCAGTGGACATTACGAACTTGCTTATTAGATAAATTTACCCAAGAGTATTGCATAATATGTGGTGATTTCAAGATTGACTGGCTATCACATGAAGGTCAGAAGCAGCAGATAGTTAAAATATTTGGTCCCTCATATCAGCAAAAGTTGCATCTACCTTCCTGTACAACCGATAATGGATCATATTTTTCAGACCACAAACCGGTGTGGCATGTGCCTTAAAATATGAGACATGCATATATACATATAATACATACATCATAATGTTCGCTTCACACAGGTTAAAAGTTTAAAAGTTTAAAAACTATCAAACGTAATTTCGACTACAATGTCATCTTCAGGGTTCAAATTAACCATTAACTAACCTTCGGACAGACGGACAGACGGACAGACGGACAGACGGACAGACGGACAGACGGACAGACGGACAGACGGACAGACGGACAGACGGACAGACGGACAGACGGACAGACGGACAGACGGACAGACGGACAGACGGACAGACGGACAGACGGACAGACGGACAGACGGACAGACGGACAGACGGACAGACGGACAGACGGACAGACGGACAGACGGACAGACGGACAGACGGACAGACGGACAGACGGACAGACGGACAGACGGACAGACGTACAGACGGACAGACGGACAGACGGACAGACGGACAGACGGACAGACGGACAGACGGACAGACGGACAGACAGACAGATAGACAGACAGACAGACAGACAGACAGACAGATAGACAGATAGACAGATAGACAGACAGACAGATAGACAGATAGATAGATAGATAGATAGATAGATAGATAGATAGATAGATAGATAGATAGATAGATAGATAGATAGATAGATAGATAGGAAATTGTCCATTGCTGTCCCCTCTTCGTCGGCTAATCCCTTCACAAATCCCAACAATCCCTATAATTCCGTGCGGTGGGAATGTGGGATTGCTGGTTAGGGTTAAGTTGCTTTGGGGTTAGCAGTTATTTGCATGGTTAAGTGACAAAATTCTGACGTTTATATACCTTGCGATTATATACGTGCGCACCCCGCACCGGTGAAGGCTAAAAGGGATGACTCAAAAGGACCTTTACATTTTTTAGATCTACTAATCCTAACCCTAATCTCAATCCTAATCCTACCCCTAACCATAACCTTGATCCTAACCTTGATCCTAACCTTAAACCTAGCCCTAACCGTAGCTATCCATAACCTAACGAAAAATAAAAAACAGAAAAAAACAGAAAGGTCCTTTTGAGTCATCCCTTTTAGCCTTCCCCGTGCGGCACCAGTAATGCGCACAAGTTACTTTACTTTTATATGACTGTGACTGCTGACCAACAAGATTTCATGCTCATCGCCCGGGTATACAGCAACTTTGGTGGTTATAAAGCTCGTTATAAAGCAACATGATTGATATAGAACACTTTTGTTGAAGTTGTAATGCTTACCAGAGACAATTTACAACGCCGGAACCATGTAGAACTGTCTTCACAACAGGTAAATAGTGATATACTTTCACATGTAGCCAGGTTGACAGACGATTTGGCACAATCGTCTGTCGTACATCCTGTTTATTTATAATAGATACATCCTGTTTATTAAAGTAAATGGTTTGAATCTGGGAGTATCATTTAACTTTACACTTCTAATAGAAGAGTGAAGTTGATCGTCCAGGTTGTTGTAGTCTTGAGAAAGACTACGGTTGGTGACTGATGTTTACATCCTGTTTCATTATAAGATAAATAAGAAAATATAATTCTGATGCTTCATACTGCCAAACAATAGACAGTTCTCAAATTTGCCTTATTGCCTACAAATCAATGGCTCTAAGTCGAGGTTGGCGATGAAATTGACAATTGTAATGCATTTACTGTTATCCAACCTCGATATCAAGCCATTGTTCATGATCATTGAATGAAATTTGGGAAGCCAAAGTATCTATTATCAAAAGACTGATGTTTGGAGGAAGATCTCTTCATCAGTTCATGAGATGCTTTACTCATATGAAGCTAGGCTTTTACTCAGAACTTTAGTCTCTTTATATATAGTACACGACAAGTCTGTCTTAACTATATCTACTATACATCTAAACTGATGTCTACATGACTTAGTTACAGTATTAGCTACTGTATTATACAATAATATAGATACTGAACACCGTATTTTCAGTACCTGTTATTTCCCAGATGGGTGGTTCATATAGAAAAATATTTGTCCGAGATTGCCCAAGGCCATTGGCCAATCGAGGGTTGTTTATGTGACTGATAGCCTGCGTGGCAGGCTCCCCGTCCCCTCCCGTTTTTCTCCGCCTCCCCCAAACCCAGAGAGCCTGCCACGCAGGCTATGTGACTGAGGGCTAATATTTTTCTATACAGACTGACCAAAATGGTAAATAACATATTTTTTTTTTTATTATACAAGGTAAAACAGCCATTCCACAGAAATGACTCATCATCATAAAATATTTAAATTTATAACATAATAACACCTGAAATTATACCATTTTGGGGTGCTACAATACCTTGCCCATGTGGAATGAAAAAAATCACAACAATTGTCCAAGGCCATTGTGGGAATGGAAATAAGATCATAATTTTACATTGATTACTACCACTCGTGCCTTCGCCACATTTAGCGAATACTCGCTTTCGAACTGTCGCAAATCTATTCCATTAAAGTTTGTTGACATGTGGGGTCCCCAACGTTTGAAATATCATACATGCGCAGTGCGCAGAACGGACTGGACTGCACCTTTAAACTTTTATTTGTTTTATATATACAGTATATAAAAGCAGGATGTACTTGCTCAACTTTGTACCCAGGGTCTTATCTCTGTTCAATGTTTCTGCAATGCATTCTGGTCAATATTTGTGTGCAGTTGTCCTCTTCCTTAGTCAATGACCCTAAAGCATGCAGGAACTTGATGATACCAGTGGCGGATCCAGGGAGGGGTGAAGGCGGGGCGCACCCCATTTAAAATCCCGTAAACAAGTGTTTTCTGTTTTTTACCATGTCAAGACGAAGAAATCGAAGTGATAAATGCAATATTATATGACCGATTATAAGCACAATGTTTTGGTAGCTTATCCAATTTTCATTGCAAAAGCTAGTTTGCATGCACTCAGATATTTTAACATGGGTTCCAAGATAATTAGTTTTTTTATAAAATGACGTTTATACTTTATATTAGTGTTTCATGATGTTGATGCCCCTTTGTAATCGTGCATTTTTAGTACACCACAATGTGCTGATTCTTTATGTGCACCCGCCTTACAAAAAACCTTGGATCCGCCACTCATAGCCGTACACATGATTATTTTGGCAGGGGGGCAGTAAGACAAATTTTGTGAAGTTTGTGTTTGCCGGGGACCTCTCTAGGGGGGTCTGGGGACATGCCCCCCAGAAAAATTTTAATTTTGAAAGCTCCAGAAGAGCATTTCCGGCTATTTTTGCGAGGAACATTCTGAAAAAATTTATCTGTAAGGTCTGGTAATATTTAGACTTTTTTAAAGATAAGCAAGCCCATTGTTAACGAAATAGACAGAACGCCAAGTGTCTGGTATGTTCTCTACTCCAATTACTTATCTAGTAAAGAGTACGTCTTGTAAGTTTAATATCAAAACAACCATGCAGATGCGGTTATTTATACCGCACGGTCGCCGGTTCGCTCTTGACGGAATCACAATGGCTGCATGGTCAGCATATTAAGCATAAGTTGAAACCAAAATATGAATATGAAACCAAAATTTAAATTTGAAATTTTCAAGACGAATTATTTATGTTTACGTCGCATTTCAGCACTCAAATTAAATAATTGTCTGAATACCTATAATAAATTGATAAATCAACCTTATAACCCCCCCCCCCGCTATGTACGGCGCTGCCACCACTGGATACAGTATAAACACAACAAGAAGCACAGTATTCACAGCTGGTATTGCTTATCCATGACGGCATTAGCATTTGGCTAATTTTTGTTCTATTTTAAATTTGACTTGCCTAATTTTGTTATAAAATTTGCGCTAAAAACATGTCCAATGCATTTACTTTTCATGGCTTTACTTTCTTTACATGTAAGTCACAACTTGTATTGATTTGATCAGTATATAATAGTACGCAGGGCCGCCGAGAGGTTCTTTGGGGCCTGGGGCAAAATATCGTTTTGGGGGCCCTGATGATGTCATTTTGACAGTGTTTCTTGAAAGGAGGGATGCATGTAATATTTAGTGACCGCATTTCTAGGGGAGTCTGGGGGCCTGCTCCCCCGGAAAGTTTTTGAATTTAGGGTCTCTGAAATGGCATTTCCTGCACTTTGAGGGCATTTTTTGAGCAAAATCTGAAGACCTTAAATCACGTTTTTTTGGTAGTATATCCCATTATTTTTAAGAAAATATTCTTGATTTATGGCACCATAAATAAAAAGACAAAAGAGGCACCTTGACGATAAATAATTGAATCAAAGAAGAACATGCTTAATCAGTGGCGTAATGGAGCTACTGTGGGAGTGGGGCAAAATGCAAAATGCCCTGGGTAGGAAGTTGGGAGTGGGGATACTTAGAGAATTTGCATTTGGGGCCCCCCACCCCCATACATGCAGTATGATATATTTCAAAAATAGGTTTCAAGAAGTGATGCAGAGCTTTCTGGGCACCTTAATAAATGGCCTGTTGTCAGTTTTGAGGTCGGGGGCCCTTGTGCGGCTCCTGCTCCACAATGGTCGAGGACCCTTACTCCCACCCAGTTGCCGTCTATTGCAATACTGTCTTTAATCTTTATCATGTCCAAAACTCAAAAGTTCAAAAATTTTAGGGGGCCCCTCTCAAATTGGGGGCCCGGGGCAACTTTCCCCCCCTGCCCCCCCTCTCGGCAGTCCTGATAGTACATACATGTAATTAACCAGTGTCCAGTATAGTGCCTGCCAACTGTGTTCCCAGTTTCAATACCAGTAACTGAAACCAAGGAATATAACTTTGTAACTCGTTACAAATTTATGAAGTGACTTTGTAACTGTAACTGTAACTATATAGTTACTTTTTTGTCTTGTATCCTTTACTGGTAACTAGTTATCCTAATGTACGTTTACAAAATAAAAGTATATAACTGTTGCAGCACTGATTTTCACATATAAAGTATTCTCATTCCCTGTAAATTAATTGAACTAGTTATTTGAGTCTATCACAACTTGGTACTCTTGGTTAATGTTACATGTCCAAGAAAATCTAGAAATACAGTGTCTGTAGTTTTGGCAAAAAATCAAAATGTGAAAACTCAAGTTTCTACCAAAATATATGGATAAAATTTGTGAGTTGTTTCATGAATTCAAAATCTCGGTTCTTTTAAGAATTCAAAACAACTACTTGGCCACTGATCATGGCTTGTAGTTAAGAATAATAGGGGATTTTTTTGAAACCGGGAATAATAGGCAAAAGCGGGAATAATAGGCAAACGTTTCGGTATGACGTCATTGTGCCAACGTAAATTACGTAATTAGCATATGCGCCATCCGTCCGCGGGCCGACGTGCACGTGTATACTGTCTTTAAATACGTCGTGTACGTAGAATTTTTGGACTAATGGCGTTATGCATTTGTTTTGCATTAAATTCATATCATTTTGCATTAAATAACATCGACTTGATGTAGAATAATTTTGGGAATAATATGGAAAATTTTTAAGAATAATAGGATAAAGTCAAGGGAATTAAGGAATAGAATAATACGCAAATTTTCGAGCATGATGTGGGTGTCCCTACTTTTAGTGCCTGAAGCTGTCATCTTCATTTCTGAGAACTATCGGTTCTTATTAGCAAAATTTCAACCAAATCGTGTAGTTTGGATCCAGTGCCTGCGTCATTACTCAATAATTGCATCATCGATTTATTACCCATGCATCATTTGTCGGGTTGTAAATCTTTCGTTTGAATCCACTACAATGCCAACTTCCATGACGCAAGCGTTACTATCTCCCTTATTAAAGAAACAATCCTTGGATTTTGAAAGTTTCCCAAATTTTAGACCGATATCCAACTTAAAATTTGTATCTAAGGTTATTGAGAAAGTAGCAGCTACGCGTTTATGGGATCACCTCTACACGAATGATCTAAATGAGACATTCCAGTCGGCCTACAAGAGGTATCACAGCTGCGAAACGGCACTTTCAGAATGACATCTTGAAAGCCATTGACAATAATAAATGTGTGATTCTTCTATTGTTGGATTTATCAGCTGCATTCGACACTGTGGATCATTAGATTTTGTTATACAGACTGCAGTCAAAATTTGGTATCAAGGGAAAAGCGCAAGCGTGGTTTCGTTCGTATCTTACAGACCGCACACATTTTGTTGATATAGATGGGAGCAGTTCATCAGTTTATTCAGTCAGTTATGGAGTGCCACAAGGGTCGGTGTTGGGACCATTATTATATTTACTATACACGTCTCCATTGGGAAATCTAATGCGAAAACACGACATATCGTTTCATTTATATGCAGACGATAATCAAATATATACTACCTTTAGTTTCAATAATGATGTTGAACTATCGTCGGCGACTTGTCGGGTTGAAAGTTGTCTTTCTGATATTACCAACTGGATGTCTGCAAATAAGTTAAAACTCAATACTAGCAAGACAGAACTCCTTGTTCTTCACTCTAAATTCCGACAGATGTCATTGCAACCTTCCATAACAGTTAAATCTGACACCATTAGACCTAGTAAGAAAGCACGAAATATCGGAGTAACATTTGACAGTACATTGACAATGTCACCTCAAATAAATGAAGTAGTCAAGGGAGCTTTTTATCACTTAAGGAACATAGCCAAAATCAGAAAGTATATTGGTGCTGGCACAACCGAAGTACTGATTCATTCGTTTGTCAGTTCAAGATTGGATTTTTGCAATTCACTTTTGTACGGTTTACCTAAGTACGCAGTTAACAAATTGCAAAATGTACAAAATGCAGCAGCACGGGTTATAGCTTGCTTGCGAAAGTATGATCACATCAGTCCAACTTTAAGAAATCTACACTGGTTGCCAGTTCAAGAAAGAATCGTTTTTAAGATGAATTTAATGTGTTTCAAAATAGTAAATAACATTGCTCCTAAATATTTACAAGAACTTGTATGTCTTTATGAACCAACAAGAAAACTCCGATCGTCAGCAGATAAATGGCGTCTTACAGAACAACCATACAAACTTAAAACCTATGGATATCGGGCATTTTCGGTAGCTGGGCCAAAACTATGGAACACACTGCCAGTGGATATTAGATCTATAACTGACATTAATACTTTTAAATCCAAATTAAAGACTCACCTTTTTAAATTAGCTTACGACATATGACTTATAATTATAATTATAAGACGAATTCTATTATTAATATTTTTACTAGTTTTAAATAATACATAGATATAGGACTTGTAACGGACGAATTTTAACACCATATACATAAAAGATGTGTAAAATACTGTATACTTAATTTCACAATGTAACGCGCATAGAACAGCAATGTATCATGCGCTATAGAAATTTTATTATTATTATTATTATGTTTCTAAAGCCATGCGTCCAGTTTTCAAACTTTAAACACTGTGTTAAAACACTGAGAAAAAACACTGAGAAAACAAAACTATTGACTTTCTATTATTTAAACTGAGTTTTTTAATGTTATCTACCACTGCATGTCACGCGAGTCAGGGGGTGTAGGGGGGGTGCCGGGTGCGACACCCCCCCCCCCCCAAAAAAAAATCTTTTTACGAGTTTCAGTCGGCAGAAGTTATATTTTAGTCGGCAGGAAAGATATTTTAGACGTGCTCGATTTAACAGGAATAAGTAGAATCATTAACTTTTAGCTCATCATGTTTTCATTTCGCATTGAGAGTGCGTTATTAACGTAGGACTAATTAACCATTTCACCAGCTGACCAGGGTCATTTTAGTAGGCACCTAACGGAAAGACAATATTTTGCAGTGGCGGATACACGCACGCACGCGGCGCGCGCCCCCTTTAAAATTCCGCAAACAAGTGTTTCAGTCTGTTTTTTTACCATGTCAAGACGAAGAAGTCGGAGTGATAAACGCAATATTATTATATATGACCGATTTGATTTGGTAGCTTATCCAATTTTCATTGCAAAAGCCAGTTTCACTCATAGATATTTCACATGGGTTCCAAGATAAAACGATGGACGTTTCCAGATGCCTAAAGGCTAAAATGTATATTCGTTCTGTACTACTTCTGAGTTTATATTAAAGTGTTTCATAATCTTGATGCCCCTTTGTAATCGTGCATTTTTAGCAATGGCGTGTGCCCTAATTTCGCAAAAATTCATATGAGAAATCGCCGGAAAAGCACTTCTGGGTTTTGCAAAATTAAAAATTTTCCTGGGGGCCATGCCCCCACGTGCTGATTCTTCATGTGCGCCCCCTCTTCCGAACAACCCTGGATCTGCCACTGTTTTGACAAGCTTCGATCGATAGGATGTAGTCGGTACAAGCTAGTGCGTCAGTCGGTTGAAGTGAGCTTACACCCCCCCCCCCCCCCCCCTGTAAAATGTTCTGAGTACGGCCCTGCCAATGTCGAAGCTTCCCATCCGACTGTGGTTTCGTTATTGAGATTTCAATAATCAGCCTATTACAACCTTGCAGAACTAGTTTCGTCTGAAACAGCTGGTTAATTTCCCTACTAGAATTGCCAAAATATATTGGATTTAACTCTTTCCTGACCGGCCCTGTCAAAATGGGTCGTAGAAGACCCGCGAAGTCGTCAATCGAAAAACACGGCAAACGGTAACGCAAGATTAAAAATTTAAATTCGACAAGCGCCAGGAACATGAGATCCACGCACACGTCAAGTTTGATTTGATTTCATAAACAACTCTGCGATTGGTGTTATTTTGAGTTTTCAAGATGCTACGCGGGCGTGCAAGATGGCCTTTTCTAGAAAAATGTAAATTTTTCAACCTGATTTATGATAATTAATGCTAATTTAAATTAACATAATGTGTTTTGTTCGGGAAATTTAAAAGTACAAGTAAAAGCCGGTTTATTGGGCTTTCAGAAAATGTATAGCTTTCGCAACAGTTATGGTTATTTCAAGATATATCAATAGAACAAAGAGGTGGTTCAATTTTGGATGTTTTTCAGCCTGTCAGGAAAGAGTTAATGCTCACCAATCTTCCGCAATTTTATGGAAAATCACAGAAGTTGGCCTCTTTTGGTAACTGTCCGTCAGAAAGATGGATGTCATTAAACAGTCTTAGAGTTTATCTACCTATGTTGATTTGAATTTTCTGTTGAATGGTTGTATGTCTTGCGAGGAACAACTCGAAACATTCAATACTGCCATCACGTTTGGCCTCGATACCTGTATGCCCATAAAATCTGTCCAAATATCCAGTCAATGATTAGCATGAGACAGAAGGCTTTGGTTAATGGCAATAAGAGTATGTTTAATTACTATCGCAATAAAGTTAACAGGGTGAGAAAATCAGCCCGGTCAATATTTTATCAGAAGAAAGTTCATCATTTAAAATATGAGAATCCCAAGGCATGGTGGAAATATGTGAAGAAACTGTGCCGGATTCAGAAATCTAGCTCTTCTATCTCCACTCTTAATGGTCTCTCGGTGTAAATAACTTTAAATACCGGACATACGTACGAATCGGTGCTGAATCTGGTGAGCACTTCACGTTGCGTTGTTTACTGACATAAATTTGATTGCCATGTTATTGTACTCGAGACAAAAATGCTTGCAATCGAACACGTAGGAGCCAGTGCTCGAACCATCGAAGACTTCTTTTAATTTTTGTTTAAATTTGTGTGGGGCACGTGGCTCATTTAATCGAACGACTGTGAAACAACCGCGTGGTATTTTGCAACGAATATCAATCTCTCCAACGAGAAAGAAGACGACCTAAAAAGGATCCGAACGATTCGCTCTGGAAATCGTGGTGTAGTAACGAAGTATACGAAAGAAGCGCTTGAATTATTAACGTCAGACCCAGGGGATCAATCTGTTAAAGACCGTTTATCCACGATTGCGAATTTATTAAACGAAAATTAAATGAACCGATTGAAAGAACTCGACGCGCAATTGTTGCAGTTGTGCGACGTAAACGACATTGAACAAGAAATCGAAGAAACCGAAGAGATCTATTCCCGAACTATGGATGTGCGACGAGAAATAACGAAGTTTACGAGTCAACAGATCGACAAATCTAAAGCGAAACAAACGACGTCTGTTGTTCATACGGAATCTACCGACGAAGCGAATTTACGACGAAAGAACCCGAGATGACATCATCGCCAACCAAGAATACGCCGCAAAGTGCAAGATCGAAATTACCCAAGCTCGTTTTGCCAAAATTAAAAGGTGATATAACTAATTATCGAACCCTTTGGCGGGTAAGGATAAAACGCGGAAGCGGATGGCGGAAACTGAATGGAGGAATTGGGGATAAAACGCGGAATGGTTCTTGCTGTGCTATCTCTACTTGTATTGTGGGACGCAAAACTACCAAATAATGACATTTTCCTTGAAGCGAATTTCACATTTCGAAATCTATGTATATTTTCTGTGTCGCTCAGCCAACTGTCATCCTTCTAATGCCAACCAGGTTGAATAATCCTATAACGTATGCACCAACGGGGATGGTGACACATTACAATATAATCATTGTCAGAGTGAGGTGTCATAGCTAGTGTGTAGCCAGTCATCTAGCGCAATATCACCGAGAAAAACTAGTCTAGAGGCAGCAAAACCAACGAATGCTCGCCGCTAGCAATCACTAAAGACGCATGTATGTTCGACGTTTCAAGCAATGTCGAAACTCTAACGGAAACATAATTTTACAGCGTTTAATTACCCAAATATTAATGACGGCCAGTGCGGTGCATGGGCAAACATATACGCACAGATATAACAAAGATATCACGCGTTTATCAAGTATCATTTTGCGTATTCACTCCTTTGTGTTTTGTAATGTCACCCGTAAAAAGTGGATAGAAAAATAAACTCCCAATGAATATATTCTTTTCGATACCAGTCATTGACCTTTGTTTAGTTGTATATATGACACATATACATTTATATTTTTTATGATGGGTCAACGGGCCGTATTAATCCGAGCCCGTATTTATGATGGGTCAACGAAGGTGCATAACAACGGAGAAATTGATGTAAATCTCGTGGCATCAAAAACAAGAGTGGAACCCATGAAAGGGCAGTCAATTCCGCGTCTTGAATTACTGGGAGCCATCCTCCTTGCTCGATTGGTCAACTCAGTGAAACGAGTTATTTTATCGCTACCGACGGTTCCTGACATCGTTTTGTACCTGTGGACCGATTCTTATACTGTCTTATGTTTAAAGAAAGTAGTTGGACGAGCGTCGTTACCTTTCGAAGAAATGCGTAGAGTACTAATCGAGATCGAGTCTACCTTGAACAACCACCTCTGACATATATATGTTACCCACTAACGCCTTCATCACTTATATATGGTCGTACCATCGCCACCGCGCCTAATGATAAGCAGTTTGAAATTATCAGCACGAATCAATCGCTCACTTGGAGAGAAAAGTATCATCGACGACTGTTGAATCAATTTACCAACCAATGCCAATGGAGGAGCGAGTATTTATTGAGTTTAAGAAAATCATCGAAAGTATCCAGTGGATCAGATCAAAGCGTAGTCAAAGTGGGAGACATTGCCATATTAAAGACCGACGAGTCTTTAATAATTTTGGTGGAATTCAACCATAATTAGGCTGCAATACCAAATTCTTATTAAACTCAATAAACAAATTAAATCGAAGGCTTTAAATAGAATTATTAGGAAATAAGGATATCAACTTCCAAAGCAAACTTGCTTGTTGTTAAATTAGAAGTGGTAGAAAAAAACATTTTTAACCCTAAATTACTTTAGTTCGGTAAAACTGCGTTAGTTGGATAAGGAAAGAAAAACAAACCAAAATACTTCACTGTTTGTATAATACAGTTATATCCAGCTTAGTTGAGTCAAATTATGTGTCAGTTTCCATTTTCCGGTTGATAAACAAAAATCACGATAAAAATTTAGCATTTAGGATTCCGTGACCGTGGTCAGATATCGCGAAAAACAAATTGTATGAATGTCTAGGATTTTGCTAAAAAATAAGTGATATATCTATAATTCACCAGCCAAAGTCAGCACAGTTTTTCCCAATAATGATCGACGTATACCAGTGAATAATGCGTTAATTGTTTGGAGTAAATTGCGGGGCAGTCCGATAAATTAAGGGGTAATACAGTCTGATATGGACCAGTTGTTAGCCAATCAGAAAGGAAGATATTTGTTAATACGGACCAAGGGAATAAATACCGTGTACTGTATTATTATATCAGTAAACTGCCGTGGGAGTAGTGCCGTGGAAGTAGTGCCGTGGAAGTAGTGCCGTGGGAGGTGCAATGGAAAACCAAATACAGGTAGCTACCCAATGGAATGACAGTCATACAGTACAATACCTGTAGGGTAAGAAACTGAATAAATGAAAACAAAAGCTGTACAAGTATACAAACCAATATTTTTATCTGCCCCAATTAAATGGAAATAGGAAATTAAATAAAGGAACACCTTTAAACGAGGCCTTGGGGTGGATGGCACCAAGTTTAAGAATGAAGCATCTTTCTTATTGCTTAAAACTACAGTATCTTCGCCACTTGTGATGGGTGAGAGTGCATATACTACCAGTACATGATGATGATGATGATCAACTTTATTTAAACACACTAGTCTTTTCAACATAACAGCTGATTTCCAAAAGAGGTGTGCTATAATATTAAAAAATTACAAATTGATATACTAAACTAATTCAAAATAGAATACTAATAATTCCAATATATAATAACTAAATATTTAGCAACAATAAATTATAACCTAAAACTAAATAACAATTTAATTTCTAAAAACAAAGTTCGAGGAAGAAAGCTTATTGCAAAACGATTCATAAGATACTGAACTTCTTATCTCTTCCGGTATCTGATTCCATATTTGAGCACCACTATAACTGAAACTTTTTTTTAGGAATTCTGTTCTAGGCCTAGGAATAAAAAGCCTTGTCGAAGAACCCCTTAAATTGTAATCACTTACTGTGTTCAAATTTTGAAACATATTACACAATCTTTGAGGGGCTAATTGAATGACCGTTTTGTATATGAGCCTAGCTTTCATTTGTACAGTATGTCTGAAATATAGTAGTGTAGTTAGGAGTGTTGAAGATAATGTACAGAGTGAACATATGTTCAGCAAATATGTCAGAAAGACATTGGCTATAGTTTCACTAATATAAAGTGGACATAAACGGAAATGCAATAAATGATGTTGGTATAGAAGTGCAAGAGAAACTGTGATGGATTTATGTAGTCAGATGTATGACCAGAAATAGTGTCAGACGTTAAAGAAAGCATGTGTGTAGAAACGATGACAAGAGCCAGTGTGTAAACTACATGGTGGGTGGGAAGTCGGGCTGCGACGCAGGCTAAAAATTCCACGTTAAACGCAGTTTTCCTAATCACTGTATGATATAAATGTTATAATATCATATAACATAATTATCTTTCATTGATAATAAGATAGAAAAACGATGCAGACATGATCTTCTCATTTTATTATGGTGCAGGTGCCATCTTTATTTTAATTGTTTTGATTAATTTTACGGTGATCGGTAAATATAATGAAACATTAAAATCAGTAATTATAGTTAGTAAACCACATTACCAGAAATTTGTGACTTGAAATTTTTCAACATGGAAGATATTTTGGTGCATTTGATTCTGATTCATTCAACATGTATTTCACTTTAGTGAACAGGATAAGCAATTTAAGAAATATATACATGTATTCGGATATAATATGAAAAAGAGAGATAAGAGCACATCAATATGTCTTAAAATAGTTAACTACAGTAAAGGAATTACTGTACCTGTACGTATTTTCATAGACAACGTTTTGGACGATGTGCCCCTTTCTCAATTCAGGTAAATGCAGATTTTTTTCTTCTGAGAGCATGACAAATTGTCCCTTCCGATTTCAATGAGTTTTCATCATACCGGTAATATTATACAGTTGCTACTCTGCAGCATTCATGACATATAATTGAATGGCTAGTAGCAAATTTCACAGTATAAATACATGTACATCAAGTGAGATTTATAATATTTTAAGTGTTAATATTTTAGAGAAATGTAGGCCTAAACAGGCATAACGTCTTATGTATATTACAGGTACAGTGTGTATATATTGAGCAACAATTATTGGTTGAATGGCTGTACAGTATACATTATAAATATTCTGGTGTACAATATTGATTAATAATCACGGTTATTATAATGCTTACTTAAATAATTATGCATTATTTAGAGACGACTAAGACATGTCACAAGTATATCAGCAAGAAATATAACACCAAGAGAAGGATTTTCAAACCTTAATATTCTGAGAATATACTTTACATTACATCTGAATGACGAAGGTAAGATCCATTGGCACATGTATATCAATCAAGATTTTCTTCATTATTATAAAATCATTTGTCGCAATATATACTATTTGTACCTATATATGGTACTTTGTTTAATATGTTTTGTACAATTCTTTGTTAAAAACATAAAATTAGACTTCAACAATTCTTTCAACAATACAAGAATTGTTGAAGTCTAATTTTATGTTTTTAACAAAGAATTGTACAAAACATATTAAACAAAGTACCATATATACATGTAGGTACAAATAGTATATATTGCGACAAATGAAAAATGATTTATGAACATTTATAATTGCATGACTTCAGGCTATTAATTACCTCTACTAGCAAATTTGTCCTTCTTTTGAGGGGTAAATATATTTATGCAATAAATACAGTTAACGGCGAGCTTTCCGTGTTGTATGACGTAAGCCCACGGGGACTGGGCCTAGTAACTGTTTGTGATAGATCACGTGATCAGAGGTCTATATAAGACTGGTCAACACGAGGCCAAGCATTGTTCAACAGTTCACTAGTACCACTCGAACATGTCCAGGTCTACCCAAAACAGTCAGGCAACCCCCACCCTTCCCACCCAACTGGTTTTGCTTGCCAAACGTATGATCCAGTTACCAAACAATCACTGGTTTTGGCGTACTGAATTTTATTCAACCGAGTGCTACAGGTCCATGGTGTACACTGGATGTTCACTACCATATGGAGTGCTGCTATCAAAGCTACGTATTGGTAAAAGAAAACTATAAGGTAACTCTCCCTGTCGTCGTACAGGTGACTTGCTAGGGATGGGAGAAGGGTTACCGCAAGGTTAGGTCAGGCTCATGAAGGATAAGCCTTGGCAACCTTTCGGTCAGGCTCAAGAATAAGCCTTGGCAACCTTTCTCGGTGATGGATCCATCCCCTTCAGCCTGCAATACTCCAAATCTAGACATATGACGTATTGAAGTTAAACCGTACCATAGTACATTGTTTACCTGACAGTAAACCAAATTATTATCTCGAGGAATAGAGAGTACTGTAGTTATTTCCCTATGCAAGATTTGGGAGGGCATGACCCTTGTTTACACCAACTAATCAACTATATATGTTAATGAATACCCACAAATAGATACAAAGTCATTGCTGTTTTAACAGGCTGCCCATTACCTGTATTTTCAAAGAACCTAGGTTAATTATTTTTGTATTTTGTTTGACATGCAGCATTTTACACCAGTGAAATCAAGAATTCTTTTGTAAGTACTATTTGTAATACTGTACTGACATTTACTACAGGTTACTTATACTTTTGATATACAGTGGTTTCCACAAGTTTTGTAACATTGTGGGTGTAGCTTGCGTGTAATGTGTGTGTACTATTACACCAAGAAACTACATGCACTGACCATGTAATACAGTACATGAAAAAATTACAAGTTTTCTACATGGAGTGCTCTTTTGTTATGCAATTTACAAGACTGACACCTCACACATACATGTAGTGTGTGTATATTCGGAGAATTTCCAAGCATTTTGAACAACGCAATTGCTGAAACATTGAACATGCTTAACACCACATTTGTTCAACATCAGACGACAAATGACTATTTAGTCTTTACCTGCATGGTGAAGTTAATTCATCATTTCGTTCAACCAATCATTGGATTACGGCTCTTCAGACGAATAATTTCCGAAATCACACTGCTTGTTTGAGAATTTTAAAGTCTTCATCACAGCCAAATTTTGTGAAGCAAAGAACGAGAACGCAGGAACTTCACTGGACAAAAGAAAAATATGCCAGTCGTTTTTATAGTACTTTTTAATATACAGTACGTTTTAAACTGAATAAAAATAATATTTTCTCTATTCATTAAAATTATATCTTGAATTTTTTCCTCCGTCAGTACAGTAGATTCATAACTTGGTTCCAGATTTTATGCAAACATAAAAGTTGTAGAATGCGTTTCTATTTGTTGTGAGAAATGTGAAAAACAGAAGTTTATAATTAAGATACTGTACGAAGATTAGCCTTATTATATTCCATTGGGTAAATAATTGGTTTTAATTAACTCGTTAGACATACCTGTAGCGTGTCTTAGAGTTACAAAGACACTCAAAATCTACACGTAACCTCTGTGTTATACTACACGTAGAGTGTGTGTGGTTTGTCTGTGTAGTACACCCACGTTACACATAATTAATACACGCAAACAATGTTAAAAACGTCTAGGTGCCACTCATGTATGTTTGCTGGGTGATGTTTGCAAACAACATGTAGAAGTAGTAATATATATATATATATATATATCAATGTGTTTGGGATTGGAACCGAGCTCTAAGCCAATCAGAATCAAGAATGATTTGAATGGACCAATCAGAGCACAGCACAATCCCAAATTTCCAGGGGGGTTGAAACATTTTAAGGTGTGGTCACCCTGTTAAGAACGACCAGTGATCAAATCAGGGGGGGATATGAAGCTGGTCGTATACAAGAGGTTTTTTGTATTAAATTAGTCAAAAAGTGGTCGCGGTCAAGAGTATATATATCAATTAGGTCGTGTTGTTGTACGACCAGTTTTTTGATAATCCTGAACGACCAGTGAAGGTCATTCAAGGTGAATAGTGTTAAGCATCTGTGATATATATAGACTCTGACACACACCCCGCGTTTTTGAAAAAAAAAAATACAAAAAATTCTATTATACATAACCATCATACCTCACCCGATGTGATGTATACTTACGTGCACCTTGTAATGTAGTTTGAAATAAAAATAATCAAAATTTTGATAGAATAAATCATAGAAATTTCCGCCACGGAGCTCTTACCTCGACGCCATCTTATGGCCGAATGACTGATATTCCTTAGTTACGGTATTTTTAAAAAGGATATTTCTCAAAATATTTTTAGATGATATGTCTCAAATAATTATTTCGTGTTTTTAAATAGATGAAATATATCCCAAAAAAAAAGGTATAAAAACTGATATTATAAAAATCATAATTACAATCATGGCAGAATCAGAGGAAGAAGTAATAATTCTTTTACATCTTAAAATATATAAGGATGCTGATTTATTTCGTGATTGCAAGGATTCTAAGTTTTATGCTGTGGTTTATATGAAAGAGGATGTTATTCATTTTGGTAACGATCGTCGAGCGTTAGTAGTAAAAGATCTCAATCCAGAATCATATCTCAATACGGAACTGGGCATATCTTCAAATTATTTGCTTGCAATAGTTGATCGAAATACCGCAATCAATTTGCAAGAACAAGTATATTTTGATTCAACTTTTACATTACACAACATCTCCATGAACGTTTGAAAAAAACAAAACAAGATGATCGAAGGATATTTGGTGTTTTTCAAATAGATATATTTTTAAAAAAAATAAAATGTACTTTAACACACAATAACTTTTTTTTGAAAAAACAAATCTTTTTATTGTTTTTATTTAATCTAAATACATTTCTTTATTAATGGAACTAAGTATGGAATCATCAGTTATCATAATTGTTGTTAGATATTTATGCTGACAAAGAATTCCCTCATCTACCACTTCTAAATATAATTTATACCTGGATAGATTATCCGAGGGAAAGTATATACAGTGTTGTAAAATATATTTTTGATTTGGAAAATTCTGTCGAAGAGAATTAATATCACAACGGGTATATACTTTTTTTTTAATGTTGTTTCTATTAAATACTTGTTCTTCCTTTACATCGTCAATCCCCAAAAATGCTTTCAAACTATCATCACTATCAGAATCATCATCCTGAATAGGTTTGACGGGTTTAAAGTCTTCGAAATTAAACACTTTCGACGTATACGTATCCCGTACACGTACACCGTACGCGTATCCTTCTCCTTTATCGTTGTAATCCCATATGAGAGGGGAACCATTCAAGGGTATGGGTTCTCCATTGGAAGCTTCTTCTTTCGTTGCCATTTTTTCTTAAACTAAGTTTGTAGAGGGACAATTACGTATAAATGAAAAAGAAAAGTTTCAGCTTATTTATATGAAAGTTTTTTGAGAAATTTTTTTTCATTTCTACAAAACCTGGGGTATAAAAAACGATATCATAAAAAAAAATGGTCAGTTATTTTGTTGAAGATGTCAGGGTATATACCCCCGCGAAAGATTTGGTCATTTCAAATGCGTAATCAAGAAAAGGCTGAAAAAATGATAGAGGCAGCGAAATTAATCAATTACTCAACTGCTGCACAGAATTGTCTTAAATTAAATTAAATATCGTTTTTTGAATGTAGTCGTGAAATTGTAAAAGATAAAGAATTGGGATTTCTTCAAGGGGTTGTTTATCTCAAAGAAGCAAGAATTGATATTTTTGATTGGCTTCCATATGGGGGGGGGGAAATCATTCGTTCTTATGCTGATGATTTCTATCATTTTAAAGATAGACTATATGATCCGTCCACGTTATATCGATATGGAAAACGTCAGGGTAAAATGGGAAAATTATGGGATAGTGAAAGAATCCGTAAATTAGCTGATTATAAGAACAAGCATCGACAAAAAAGAAAAAAACTTTTAGAGTAAAGAAAGAAATTCATGTAATAAAAAAATAACATGTTTTATTAAATAAATTTATACAAGAGAAGGAATTATTATGTCTTTGTCAGTTTTTATAAACTAATATTTTTAGTGTTTTTCCAGATTCTCCATGATTGATAACTTTCAGGGTTACTTCATACGGATGTTGTTTCACACCATTTATTTTTTTTAAAGAACATTGTTTTGTTTCAATTATTGTAACAGGTTTGCAATCCTCTACAAAATATATATATTCAGGATATTCTTTAAGAAGAGATTCACATGATAAATAGCACTGAACAGTAGCTGTGGAGCTGTCAAAAAAAGTTATACTTTTCCTACATATACTAATATAACGTAATACGGACATTGTTTCAGTAATGATAAAGTTTTTTTAGTTTAAACCTCTTATATGTATCTCAGAAAAAGATATTAGAAAAAAATCAAAAAAAAGAACAGTATAAATAGACGTTTTTTTCTTTTTTTTATATATTGCATTGCTTGTCTTGCTTCAGTTAACATAAAAAAAATGAAGTGTAGGAGTAGGAGATGTATAAGAAAAGCGAAAATAAAAAAACGAATACGAAAACGACGACGTTCTAAAAAAATTCAAAAAGGAGGATGGAAAAAAGATCATCCGAATTATAATCATAAGTTTTATGAATTTTGGAAATGGTAGACGCTGTATTTAAAAAAAAATTTTATTAATCCAAATAAGTTTTTTTCCATCTTTGTATTCTATCATCACATTCGCATAGTTCAACTATTCTACTATAGATAAGTCGTGAGTAATTCTGTTTACAAGGATAACAATAATGATGGTTTACAAAACATTCTTTACATCTGTAATGCATGAAAAAATGATAGAAAGAATTCACTTCACAACAACAGAAACTGCAATAGACCATCTTGACAATATTTTTTGAACGTTTTGTGAAAATTTTATAGTTTGACAACCTACTTTTATAGATTTTTTGCAAAACTATATAAACAGGATATCAAATATATTTTTTCAAAACATGTGGTTGCGTTCAATGATTGATTTTGGAGAGTGTGAATCTCATGCTTATCTTACATTTTATTATCATGCTCAACCCATACAATTAGTAAATTATGAACCTGTGATTCCCTCGTTGTTAAGATATGGATATTATTTATATCTGAAAGATTGGCAAGGACCTCGATATTTCAAATTGATGATAGTAGACGCGTTTGGAGTTCCGGAGGAAAAATTACAGAACCTCTTATTATCATTGAAGGGAAAATATATAAATATTAATAAGGGTAATGTAAAATTAGCAAATACTCAAACACCTATACTAAACATTAAACCCTACAATTTCATTAACCATAGGGGTAGAGGGAAACAAATATTTCATTCGTTGTAATGTTTTTAAAATTAAAAACCTTTTAGAAACAGAATGTTTTTATTTTTGTGTAAAAATTTTATTACAAGAAAAATAAATATGTTTACAAATTAATTTGTTGTGGAATTATTACGTTACCATTTATTAGTTTAATTGTTTTATACACGAGATGATCACTATTAGTTTCAAGAATTGTTTTTAGGGTTATTCCCTTCTCTTCTCCCTGTATAAAAATTTTCAGAGTTAGTTCGTAGACTTGAGGTGGAGAACAAAATGGGGGATTACATTCTTTACATAGTATAGCAGGTTTACAATCCTCTACCAAATATGTATAGTTAGGAAAATGTTTTTGAAGAAAATGACATGAATAATAACGAGGAGTATTGTCATTATATGCAACACCCCTATAATTGATACAGGTCACAAGATCTTGTTCTTGATTCATCTTGTTATCACTATGATTAAATCAAATATGTAATCTTATATATAAATAAAAAACACGAATTTTTTTTTTAAAAAAAGTTTTTATTGAGTATATGCTACAGCTTTCATGAAATTATTAGAATCTATTATTAGTTTAATTTCTTTTTGTAAAAGATCAGAAGCATCATAGTCAACAATTGTTGTTATGTTTTCACCCAGACATGAACAATTCCATTCATCATTTTCATATTCATGTTTCTTTTTAACTGCCAGAGCTAGGTAATATGTTTGAGGCGTTGAGGGTATATCTTCATAGGGTATATCTTCATTACATTCGCATAATTCCGTGGGTTGACATTTCTTTACAACATAGGTAAAGTGGTGTAATTCTTTGGCTAGAAAACGACTTGGATAATAGTTAGTTTCATCGTCAATTTTGTAGGGGTTAAAGTCATCAGCAATTATTCTTTGATAACTTCTACCGGTATGTTCATCACAATTACGATAGCGTACATGTAAATTCGACATCATTCACAAATAACGTTATAACATGTGGGTGACGCGTTTATATATAATTTTTTATAAAAAAAAAATATAAAAAGAAAAATCAAAATTAAAAAAGACAGATATTCTAAAATAAAAAAAAAGAAAATTTAGTAGGATATATAAATAAAAATGTAATAAAATGGTTTTTACAAAAATATCATGGAAACCGTGGATGCACGATATAATAGATTATTCTATTCAAAATATCCCTGTGGACAATGTCTTAACGGAAATATGTGTGGGGAAGTGTGTGCGAATTATATATCGCGGAAAGATCCAAAACAAAAAAAACGTTGTTGTAGATTAAAGAGATGGTTGTTAAAGAAGATACGTTGTTAAAAGATTTAAAAAAGAAAATCCCATAAAAAAAAGAAACAGTATAAATAAGAGTAAAAAAAATAATTGTTTTTATATTTGTTAGACAATGGATCGTAAAGAAACAGCAGATGAACGATTTGAAAGATTATATTATAACAAACATCCTTGTGGAAGATGTATTAACAAACACCCGTGTCCGATTCATCCAGATGAATTAAAACTTTCAAGACTAAACAGTTTTAAACGTTGGGTGTTAAACAAGTTAAATATACGGTGGAAATATACAGTGAATGTTTCAATGGAAATAGGTTACGACGAATAGAAGAAAAGACGTTTTTTTAAAAAGATTTAAATGGCTGAGCGTGATTTTGATGAAATTCTTTATCCCGACATTCAATATTTATTACATGCTGAATTGTTTGAGATAGAAAAAACACGCGATTCAACGTTTTATTTTTTGGAATGGAGAGAGTATCCCCATCAGTTTAGATGTGCTGATTATGATTATAAATATTTTAACATTTATGTGGAAGATAAAAATGAACAATCTATATTTCGGAAACGATATGGTGGAAAAAGATATTATAGATTTTTAATAACCGGTTTTAGCTGGACTATGTCATTTTATGATCAGTTAGTAGGAAAACATGTAGTATTTATTGATAGATTACCGAGATTACCTACGTTAATTTCAACCCTTGATTGTTTTGAGATAAATAATATCCCATGTTATTCAAAAACGTTTTTATATGGTGAATGTAAGGATTCAAGATTTAGATTAGTAAATTATCAGTTACGTGAAAATTTCGATGGTGAAGAGCTTTATTTAGTTCTTATTAAAGATGAAAATATATTATCTGTGCTTAATGTGATTTATGGTAGCAGTAATGGAAATTATATTGTAACAGTAATAACTAAAATACATTTTGATAAATCTATGTTGCAACAACATGTATATTTAGATTGTTGTGGGGAATTATGTAATAATTTTAATGAATTAAATATTTGAAATAAAACAGTTCAAAATAAATCGAGAAAAGCGTTTTTTATTTAATAAAAAGAATTTATATACACTTCTTGATCTACTATATAAAGAGTAAGAGATTTTTTCAAAATCACAGCAATATGATTGAAACAATTTTAAGAGTTGTTCTTTATTTTCAATATTTTAACCAAGGAGAAATTGGATATTTATTTTGGTTATGTGGATTATTTGATTATTATCGTGGAAAATATGTCACATGTCCCAGGATGCATTGTGAAAACATTCACCCCCCTGAAGAAAGCTATATAGTCAATATGAAAAAAATCAAGGGAAACCGTGGAATGGAATCCTATTTTATCCTAGAAGATCGTTTCTCTTATATGATCCCGAATTTACAAGCAAGTCAAAGAAAATATTCCTTGAAGAGATCATGGCTTCAACTACGTACTATACTCGTTGAATCAGACACGTTATGCTGTAGTTTTTTTTCATTCCCCGATTGTTTTAACGAATTATTTGTTGTATTACCCTTTGAAAACCTACACTCAGATTTATTTCAATGTTTAAAAACCAATGATAAATATCATTATACATATTTTGTACAAAATTTAACCTTTGAAAGAAAATACATATCTTATACCCTGGGTTTTGGAAAAGAAAGTTTAGTACGCAAATTTAAGCACATACATAGCCAGAAAGGTGATTTTGCTCTTTTTTTAAATATTTATTTGTTAATGGTAGCACCTAGTATTTTCAATTCTTATGCTTATTGTAGTACAATTAAAAATCTTATTATGTTCACTTCATGTTTTATTTTTTATTGTCGTGAACATAACCCTATAGGAAGTTTTTTCAATAGACAAAAAAAAGGTCTTTCTGAAAAAAATATTAGATATATTTTTTGGGATTTTATACATGATATAAAAAAGGGTAAAGTATCCTTTGATAAATGTCGGTATAAAAATTGTAAGAGTAAAAGTTATTTTTTTGAGTTTGATCCTTTGAAATTAAGTATTTTAAACAAAAGTAATTATGTTTTAAATGAAAATCACACCCAAGTTAATCATTCTGTGGGTGTTAAGCAAGATTATGGGGGATTTATAGGAGAATTTAAGTGTAAAGAGAAAATATTTGCATATGTAATAATGCTTGAGGAAGATGTAATAGAATTATTTACTATGATAAAAAAGTATATAAAAACAACATTGAATTATAATTTAGCTGCATACAATCCTATGTATGAAATGACTGAATCGAATGTGAATTGGGATAGTTTTTATAAAAGTATTAGTGAGCAAACGTGTATGTAGAAAAAAATGGAATTAAAAGACTGTATAAAATTTAAAGTGTTTGCGTATGATGTTATACGAATGGAAGAAGACGAAGAAAATGAAAAAGAATTTTGGATGAGATGTGGGAGATTTTGTTTTGCCCTTCGAAAATTTTATATGGAAAAAAATGAAAAATAAGTGAATGTTGTAAAACTATTCATGAAATATCTATGAGTCATTTAACGAATGCTGGACATTACAGTCAAAACAAAAGATTTGTTGGATTTCATGAGGGGGTTGATCCCCTAGATATTCAACAATATATGGAACATTTAGATGAATTTTACGTAAAAAACTATCAAAGAAAAAATATATCAGTTTTGATTTATTATATTTTTGAAACCATTCATCCTTTTTCCGATGGAAATGGAAGAATAGGGAAAGCACTTGTTGCATTTCTAGAAAATAAAATAGAATGTAAAATAAAAACAAAAAAACAACATGTAAATGTTATGTAAAATTTTAGGAGTTATGCAGTGCAAACACAATAGTTTATTTGATATAAAACGTTGGTTATTAATATAATAACATTTTTTTCATTGTGATGGAATACAATTTTTTTTAAATTGTGCAGAGGGTATAAAATAACCACTGTCCCTACAGTGATTCATCATTTACCCTTCACTCGGATTCAAAGATGGTGGAACTTTATGCACGACAACAATATGATCATTTTTATAAAATGCAATCGTATACAGATTTGTCTGCAAAAATAATTGCACAAAAAAAAATCAACGGTAATGCTATTCTCGCCAAAGTATATCCGACAAATAAAAGATGTGACAAGTACACATACAATAGCGCTGTTGAAGTGAAAAATGATCATATTCCCTCATTGTTGAATGTTCTTAATAAGATTAGCATTCAAGAGAAATCGACGCAGATATTTTTTGAAGTGGTAAAATTTGAAAATTGGAAAAAGCAAACATGCCGTTTGGTTGTTCGTACAGATGCGTGGGGTGGTTTGGAAATTTGTTATCAGCATCAAGATAACGAATTAGCCGATGCAATGGAATTTGACGATGATCCAACACCAACAACCAGCAACAACCACAACAACGCAACGCCAAGTGAAATCGTATGGTCTGATGATTGGGGTAGTTTTCATATAAAAAAGAAAGATTCCTTGGATGAATATATTATTGCCCTAAGAAAGTATAATCATGCAACAGGTCATAAATCCCAACCTACCCCCGTAAAAAAACGAGTATTGAAGAAAAAGAAACCCACACTCAATTTTGACGACGACGTCGACGATGACGACGACAACGAAAAGATTAAGAAAATAAAAGTAGAAAGTGATGATGATGATGAGGTTTGTCACCGTTTAAGCCCATCAGTAATTTCAGAAATTTTTTATTATCGTTTTAGATGTTGTAAAAATATACAAGATACATTATGTTTGTACGGTGATACTATAAATAAAGAGTTAGCATGTAAAAATATAAAAGTTGATTTTATGGGGATATTACGCGACAAAGAACTCGTTGTTGAACTTGAAGAATATTATATTAATTTATTTTCTTTATTATAGAAATGAGTAAAAAGAAAAAAACTAAATTTTCTGCTGACTTTATTGAAAAAGCTTCAAGATTATTAAAAGGAGAGACATTAACTGATGAGGATTATTCTAATTATAGATTACATAGTAGTAGTAAAAAAAAATATAGACGATTGAAATATGCTGTTAATAAAAATAATGAACAATGGGAAATTGATTTAGCTGAAAATAAAGATTTAGCCCGATATAATAATCAATATCGTTATTGGTTGGTGTGTATTGATATTTTTTCAAGATTTTGTTGGGTGAAATTAATAAAAAAGAAAACGTCTAATAATGTTAAAAATAAATTTGAAAGTATTCTTATTGAAGAAGGAATAGCCCCTCTTAAAATTCAAAGTGATGAAGGAACAGAATTTCAAGATATACGTACGAAATTAAGTAAAAAATATAATTTTGAAGTATTTCATACGTATAATAGAGAAATAAAAGCATCCCATGTGGAACGTGTAATTGGAACTTTAAAAACAATGGTTCGTCGTGTTTTAACAATGACTGGAGAATTTGACTATATTCAGTATTTACCCCTTATTGTTAATCGTTATAATAATTCCCCACATAAAGCATTAGCTGGTGCAACACCTTTTGAAATTTATCGCGAAGAAAAAAAATAAAAATACGTAAAGTAAAAAATAAAATGGTACGTGATCATTTAAATTATCCTATTCCCACTCAAGATCTGATACGAGAAGGTACGCGTGTACGTATTGCGAGAGTAAAAAATAATATTTTTGAAAAAAGCAGTCTTCGACGATGGACAAATGAGATATTTTTTATTAAAAAAGTATTTATCACTGATCCCGTTACATATCAATTAGAAGACGAACAACGTGAAGAAATTAAAGGAATTTTTTATCGTGCTGAATTACAAGTTTTAAAAAAAAAATGAATTTACACATTGCTAGTAATTCAATATCAAGAGGACTTCAAAAGAATTTGATTAATGATTTTGAAATGAAAATTGCACAACCCATTGATGCTTTGAACAATGAATGTTTTTTAGAAGTTTTACAAGTTTGTTATCCTCAAACAACTAAAAATATTGTAGGTGATGAATGTTTTTTTTCATTTATCATAACCTATAAGAATTTTATACCCGAAGAAAATAATAATTCGGTATACGCCAACAGTGAGTTCGTTTTTACATCGGATAAATTTATTATACCCGACGGAATTTATGATTTATCTTCATTAATTATATTTTTAAATAATATCTTAGAAGGATTTGAAATTTTTTGTACCATCGGGTCAAATGGGAAAGTAAGGTAAAGCAGCCGATGGGTTACAGGTAAATGAATTTCGATTATCTAACAAGACTACGGTAGAAAAAAAGGGTATTCAATATGCTTCTTTTAATCAAAAGATTAATATATTATTTTCAAAAAAATTAGCTTTTATGCTAGGCTTAAAAAATGAAAAAGGTCTTGAAATCGTACCTCTCTTGTTTGAAATAAAAAAAGATAACCCTACACCTCGAACCCTTTTTTCTAAACATTTTGATTACTTACCCGATGTATCCGACGGATTAAATAAAATGTTTATATATTGTGATGAAATAGAACTAGGGTTAGTTGGTGATAGTTGTTCCGAATTGTTAACAACAGTACCCATTCAATGGCATCGACAAGGTGGTGGGGGGGATGGACAATTAGTTTATTATAGTCCCCCAAAATCATTGAGAAAATTAAAAAAAGACATTATAAGAGAAATTCATATTAAAGTTAAAGATACTACGGGAAAATTAGTTCCTTTTGATTCAGGAACGCTTAGTATTGATTGTTTAATACATTCAACATAATGCTTTTGATTGTTCTTGAAGAAAAAAATGGGGAAATGATAATTAAAGAATATAAAATATTTTATCCTTTTTCTCTTTACGTGTTAGTAAATAGTGGGAAAAATTTTTTATGGAATTTAAATTCGATTGAATATAAAAATATCAAAAATTCATTTCGAATTACGTGTGCAAACAAAATGGATTTCAGTGCAATAACACAATCAAAAAAAATAAATAATGGAACGATTTCAGTTTCTTCATCTACTATTATTTCCAATGCAACACAACGTTTTATATATACTATAAAATAATTATTTTATATTGACGAAAAAAATCCCTATACATCATTAAATGATGAAAAAAAAAAATTCCCCTATTTTTTATTTATGAGTGATAAAGAGGCTAAACAATCACTACAGTTCTTTATTAACTATGAGAATAACGTGCCGTTAAAAGGTGAAGAAATTAAGATATATATAAATTTATTTGAAGAAAAAAATAATGACTGAAAAAATAAATGAACTATCCGTAGAAGATTATACTGAATTGTTAAACGGTAGAAATCGTGGAAAAAATTATTCCTCATCATATTTTGTTGTGAAAAGAAAAAATAAAGAAAATCCAACTAAGAAAGAAATTTTATTAAATGAGGGTGTGGGATTACCCTCAAATTTAAATTTAGATACTTATTATACAAGTGATAATAAAAAAAAGAGAAAAAAAATAGATCCAAATGTAATACGTTTTTTACAAAATAGATAGATTGTGTAAAAAAAAGTATAAATAAAAAAAAGTTATATAAAAAAATCATAATGTTGTGTATATTATTATTATTTTTATTGTTGTTGTGGGTATTGTTGTTTTTTAAAAATAAAATAAATGACGCGTAAAAAATATATCAAAAAAAGAAAAAACAAAAGAGGAATAAGAAAACGTAGAAGAAAAATACAAAAAGGAGGGTTTGGTGGAGCATTGGCACTGGGTATGGTTCTTCCTCAAGTGTTGGGAACACTTTCAAATATTCTTAAAATTAACGTTTAAAAAAAATAAAATGAGTAAAAAAATTGAAGATGTGGAAAAAAATGACATATTATTTAGCGAGCCTTTACAATTTTTTACTTCATCACCCTATAATGATACGTTTACGGAATGTCGTGAAACGGAAATTATCGCAACGCCCGTAGATAATCAATCGTCAGTATACACGTTTACAAGACATGGGAACGCCGTAGGATTAATGAAAACAAGTGATGCTAAAATAATGGCTAGAGTATCGATTAGAAATGCTGCTGGACTTATAGCACCTGCAGCATCGGGGTTTGCGATGATTACATTACCCCTTCGTACAATGTGGAAAACAAAAGAATTAAAAATAAATGAAAATTTAATTACGCCATCAGATAATTTTGCACATTTTGCATCATGGATACAATTTATAACGCGTCAAACACCGTCGGGATATAAAGATTCTAAAGAGCTTAATTTAGCATATTTAGATACAGCCGAACATATGAGCAGTATCGTGGGTTTCACTAATGATACTAATGTCGTAAATGCAGGAGGGAGACAAAAAACAATTGCATTTCAAAATCAATCGCAGAATTTGATAGATGAGATTGATTGTTCATTATTTAGCGAAGGGGGTGCTGAAATATATATTCCTACAGCGTATAAAGTTGAATTACGTTTAACGAGGGCATTAAATACAATTGTAATGATGGGTGCCAATCATGCTGATATGCCCGTTGCTGATACTATAATTACCCTAGACGATTTTAAAATAAAAATTCCTGTATTTAAACCAAAAAAACAATTATCAAATGCACTTAATATAGGGATGGTGACCCATAATAAAGAAACATTATATTATACATCCAATTATCGTTGTATTACTGAATCAGTAGCTGCAGGACGAAATTCGCATCAAGTAATCGATGTGTTTAATGGTAGCGTTCCTACACGTTTATATATTGTATTTTCCCCATTAGCAAATTGGAACGGAGCATATACTCATAATATTTTTGAATTTAACTGGCCTAATTATGATAATGTTGAAGTTTCGGTAAATAACGCTGTTGTCGGGAGAATAGAAAATCATGCTGAAGCTTACTCAAAATTACGCGCGGTATTAAATCGCAACTATTCAGAAATGCCCATGACTTATAATGACTTTATAAACGGGTATTCTATATTAGCATTTGATTTAACAGATAATAGACTCTCATCTTGCAGTATTACCCATAAGGCCGTCGGGAAATGTTAATGTGGATTTTCATTTTTCTGAAATTACAGTTCAAGGTGCGTTAATATTTGTTGGTGAATTTCGAAATGAAATTAGAGTGGGGTTAAATACCCCTGCAAGATTATTACACAGCATTTAATTATCAACATTTGTGACAAGGGGATGTACAAAAAAAATGAAGAACACAAAACCCATTACAACAAAGAATAGAATAAAAAAACCAAAAATAAAAAAAACAGTTATTAACAAAATACCCCTAAATCGTGAACATATTCTTGTATTTCCGCCGTTTTCAGTTTACGCATAAAAAAAATGAATGAAGAAAAAAATGATGAATTAAATAAAGAAGAGGCAAAAAAAGACGAAAAAAATGATAATTCAAGAGATGATGATGATGAAGAGGAGGATGATAGTGAAAATGATAGCGATGTTGTTAGCGATGATGTTAGTGATGAAATGGATAGTGAAAGTTCCGTTACTTCTTCTTCATCAAGTTGCGAAGATGATTTAAAATTTTTAGAAACATTAGTTCAATTAAATAAAATAAAGAAAAAAGCTTTTGAAAAAAAAAAAAAGGATTTTTTACCATCGTTAAAAAAATATCTTAAAGCAGATATTGATAAAAAAAATACGTTGTTAGATTCTCAATTAATTAATAAATTACAATACATTGCTAAAAATATTTTAAATAAAAAAATTTCGATCCAACTTTCCAGTGATAATAAATATATTTTGAATAAGTTTTCAAAGAACAAAATAAAAGAAAAAGATTTAAAAATATTATCTGAGGATTTTCGTATAATCAACATATATAAAAAAGCATACAAATTACTTAACCAACAAATAAAAAAAAATGACCGAAGTAAATAAAATGCAATTAATTAATCCGAGTAAATTAAATGAAATTTTAGATTTAATCAAAACTGATCATGAAAACGAAAAATTATTGCAGGGAATTAACAACAAAAATAATTTCGAACTTATTGAAAGTAAAAATAAAATGAAAGAAGAAATGACAAAAGTTAATAATGATCAACGTGTCGCAGAGAGTATGGTTAGTTTTTTAAAAAGACAACAAAATATGAAAAGAAAAAGTAATGAACTTGAAAATGAGGTGACCAATGATGAATCACCCGGAGTAAGGAAAACACCGACTGTGACAAGTGGGCAACAAATAAAAGAATTTCTCGAAAGGAAAAAAATTAAAACTGGGGGTACAGATATAATAAAACTAAGCGGTGTTTCCATAAACCATCATGATTTATTATACGATTTAACGCATAATGTCAGCAAACAAAACATGTTCAATCTTACACAACAAAAGCAGACGGTTGCTTTAAAAGAATTGAAAAAATTACATATGCCCGCCTATTATATACGAAATATAAAATTACGACAACGTTATATAAATTTGGGAAAAACCCCTTCGGGTCTTGTGAGTCACGAAGAACCATCTACATCACTCACCACACACATTCCTACACCTTCAACACCACCCTATTCAACACAAAGAAAATGGCGACGCAAAAATCCATGAATTTACATTGTTTTTTAACCCAATTTTTATTTACGAACGAGATTAATAAAATTTCAAAAATAAATAAGTTTTTAAATAAATATTATTTGGGTACATTTCCTGCAAATATTTTTCCTAAAAAAATTTATTATCCCTCGTGTTGGATTTGGAATACGGATGAAGCAGATCAAAACGGTCAACATTGGATTGCTATATGGGTGGATAAAGAAAAACATATGAATTTTTTTGATAGTTTTGCAAAAGATGTCTCGTTTTATAAACGTGAATATTGGTATGATTATAGTGTAAAAAAAGGACTAACATTTCAATATATTCAAAGTAAACAATTACAATCCAAAAATACAGCCGTGTGTGGAAATTGGAGTTTATACAATCAATGTCGTAATGAATTCGAAAATAATAATAAACAAAAAATATTTAAAAATGAACGTATTAAATTAAAAAACGATATTAAATTTAAAAAAAAATAGAAACAATTTTAGGTCGTGTACTCGTAGGAATATATAATAAAAAATGTAAAAAAAATTGTAAGAAGAGTAATAACAATCAGTCATGTTGTAGTTTTAATAATGCCAATTTTTAATTAAACAAAAAATTAACTTATTTACACTGTTTATATTTTTTCTAAGGGTAACACTGTTACCCATATCTTTTTCTTACTAATGTTGACATGCTCTTTACCCCTCTATCCGCTTGAAAAAAACCCCTCCTTTTTGTTTTCTTTTTCGAATACCCGATCCAGCTAGACGGAATAAAAACTAGGAATACCCCACCCCCCTTTTTGTTTTCTTTTTCTTTTTCTTTTTCGAATACCAAATCCCAATTGATTTCCAACTAACGATCCCAAAGGTCCAAAAATATCTAGCGCACTACCCCCTTTTTGTTTCTTTTTTCTAAGGATAATTCTCCTACTTCTTCTATATCTTCTTCTTGCCATGATTTTTAAAAAAAAAAAATTCATACACAATATACACATCCCATACTATATATACTTTTTAAAAAAAATTTCAACAACTCTTTTATTTTTTTTAACAAACATTTATTTTTCTTTTTACATTTATTTACAAATCATAGATTATCGTTGATTCATGTGGAAATACATTGGTTCTAATTCTACAATTTTCATACCCTTTTCTACAATTATCAAATACCAAATAACCATAGGGTTTCTCATTAATTTCACTTAATACTTTATTAAATCTATTTCTATTAATTTTTTTATTATCACATATCGTATACATATTATTATAATCGCTTAAATTTTTAAACATAACATAATATTGACTATTGACACGTAAATTTCGCAATTTACCATTTCCATATGTTAAATTTTGACATGTAAAAATAACACTAATATTACGATGATGGACATCTTGAGTTGCAATATTATCTATTCTTTCAAGATTTTCCTTTGATGATGTTGCAACTAACATGAGATCATCTAATATTATTAACGTATTTTCACGGGTATTCGTTTGTATATCGGTAATGCGGGGAATACCCTTTTGACAATCGATAAATTCAACACTAATATCTGTTTTTTCCGCAAGAACTTTTTCCATTTCAGCGTACAGAGGTTGATAAATTGAATATAAATAAACAATTTTAACAATTGCGGGTGTAATCATAATGTTAATATTTTTCAATAATTGTAATATCCAATATGTTTTCCCACTTTGACTAGGTCCACATAACGTTAACATAAAAGGGTGTTGAAATGGTAATGAAACATTGTTCATTTCAGTTATCTAAAAATCCAAACGGAATCGTATTAAAATTATTTTTAACAACACGTTTATTAAATGTAAATGAAAATTTTTTTATTTCATCCTCAATAAAAATATGATTAAGTTTATCTTTACATATTTTATTGTGATATTTAATTTCGATGATCTGATCTTGATTTTTAACACATTGTGTCAAGGATAAAAAATTCAATTTTTCTTTTATTGTTTCATTTTTTAAAGTAAAACCTTTCACATGAATACATTCCTGATTTAAATTAGTTATATACGCATAACATTTTGGACCCGTTGAACAAAAATTTGTTATCCATTCATTTTCATTTAATTCATTCGTTAAATCTCCTAAATATTTTCCCGTTTTAACATCAGTATAATTATTTTCATCAGATATATAAATAACAGAATCTGTATCAAAATATAAAACGCGATCGTCTAATTTAACGAGTAACTCGTATAATTTCAAACGTGCATATGCAGTAACAAAACACGCAATGATTACATTTCCCGTTTTTAGAGGGGTTGTTGCATCATCAATTTTTTCATACGTACAACGTAATAATGTTTCGTTTATAAATTCCATCGATGTTAATTTTTTACTTTTATCATTGGCAATATTTAATAATTCTTCATAATCGTTTAAAAAACACACTTGTGTATTATTTTCGTTTTGAGCAAATTTTCCCCATAACGAATTTAAAAATGTTTTTGCAATAGTTCTTAATCCGGGATTTTTCTCTATTTTGTCTTTATCTAAAAAAACATTTTCATTTTTTAAATAATCATTACAATACTGTTTAATTTTATCATCATTTTTACTTCCATCTGCATTCAAACAATCCGTAGGAATTCCTGAAGATTCTTGTTTGATTTTTAAAAATTGATTTACGTATTGTGAAAAGATTTTTTCTTTGCGTTCAAAATGATATATTTCGTAAAGAGCAATTATTTTATATCCCTTATCTATAGCAACATGAATCTCAACACTAGTCCAAGTACCCGTTAAGTATCGATCGCTTTCATTATGTTCACATTTATTACATTTATCCACAGCACATTTATAACATAATGGAAATAATAATTTCCCATCTATTCTAACGGGTAAAACAGGAAAGTAAATATTTCGAGGAGGTGAAATACAACATTTTACTAAACCAAATATGTCCTTGATTTTTATTTTATTACAATCCTCGCCCAGTAAAATAGTAGGATGACCCACAGGAAAATCATAATTTTTTTGTACATCAGGGTTATAGCGATGTAAAATCTACGTAACTTATTCGTTCGTTGGGTTTTGTTTCTTTAAATAAACATACGGGGGAAGTTCGCCCCCCATATAATGCGTCACGTGGTGTTAAAGGAGTAAACGGATAAAATTTTCTTTTCTTTTCAATTAATTGTTTCTGTGTATATATTTTTTCTTCTAAATAATCACATTCCCACATCTCGATTAATTTGTAACCGGCATTTTTTATTGTCCAAGAAAAACGTTGCGTATTTGCATATAAATTACTAAATTTTTCGTTTGTAAGAACGTTTAATGCATAGGGGTCGAAACATTTGGGACATCCGTGATAAAAACAACCATGAAATTGATATATCGTATCAATATAAAAACCATCGACAAAACGTCCTAGAATGTTTTTCTCCCCATTTTGTGAACAGATATATTCTAAATTTCCTCCTATTTCTCGATTAATTTCATCTAACCAATCAATAGCAATTAAACTCTGTTTTACACCCCCCCTATACCCCGAAGCAGGAATAATTCCTACACAATTTTTTTTAAAAAAATTAAGTCTATACACTTTCAAAGCTAAACTAGCAATCGTAATACAATTCTTTGCATAAAAAGGGGTGATATGACCTATGGTCCCTATCATTGTAGAAAATTTAACACATCCCTTTCTTAAAATATCTACATCACTACAACAATAATAATAAATCTCTTTACGAAATATATATTTCTCTTTCTTTTTTTCTAAATACCATTTTTCAAATTCATTAAGTGTTGCTGTATTCATATGTTTCGTATCAAAAAATTTCCGATCTACAATGTCACCCTCATAAGTTAAATCGTAAAATTCATAAGGATGAAATCCCTTACATTCCCCTTGAAGATCCATTGCTTTTGGAATATCCGCTAATTTCATACTAAAAAACAAATAACTATCGAGGATTCTAATATTTTGTTCTTTAATTATTAAACTCATTATTTTAGTTCCGTTCATTATAGTATTCGGCATTATCTGTTTTATTTCTAAAAGATATTTTAAAATAAAAATAGTATCAAATCTACCCCCGTTATGAGCTATCCAAACGGAATTTGTTTGTTCAAACATAAATTCACATAAAGTTTCAATAACATTGTTATCAAAAATAAATTGTCTATTCCCACAACAACTAACTTTTTCAATAGTATTATCGATAATTTCTTGATCCTTTTTTTCAAATATTTTTGTTTTTTTAAATTCAATATGTTGACATTTTTTACATACCTTTTGGACGATACAATAAAACGGTACGAGCAATTTAGTTTCGGTTACTTTTGTTTCAAAATCAAAAAAAAATAAAGTGGGTTCACTTTCTTTCCCCTTGTTATATTCAAGTGAAAGGGGTTTCACGTAACAAAAATGAGGTTGTTTCATGTATTTATCACAATGAAAACAAAATCGTTTGCTACAATCATGTTTAACTGTTTTATTAGAAAAAATGAAAAAGAATCGAGGACAAATTTTGTTACAGGTTTTACAATAAAAAAAATATTGACACGGTGTTAAACGATCATAATTACTATGAGAAGGTTTAAAAATTTTATTTGTTAAATGATTTGTAAAACAATTTTCATCATAAAAAATTATATCACAACTGCTACAAATAAGTTTATTATTTTTATCTTTACACTTATTCGGATATTTATAACATCGTAAACAAGTTAAGTTATTTGTAGTAGTACATAGGTGATTATCGACGTATTCATGACGTGTAAAATAACTCATACATTTAACACAAAAAGAACTGGTACTGAGTTTAGAAAATTCCTTTATGCTTAAGACTACATCGTAATGATTATTATTTAACCATAAACATACAATTTCATTAGTCAATTTAATAAGATTACCCGCACTATCAGTTCGTGAATCATAAATTATATTATCGGAATGAGTGTCAGCATACACTAACAAATCAACACCCTGTTTTTTTAAATAATTATTATATACAAAATTAAACTGTGTAGCATCAACATTACCCTCGGGTATCCCACATTCCCGATATACATTTCGAATTTCTTCACACGTAAATAAATCATCCACAGGTTTATTGGGTTTTCTTTTCATTATAAAATATTTATAGTCTTGTTTTAAAAATGATAAACCCACTAATATTGCTAAAGCAAAACAGCAATCTTTCACTGTACGAAATAATACATGGCTAAGAATATAAAATACACCCGTGCGAAATTTACGGCCATATTTTTTTACATTACTTTTCACACCACCTTTATCTGTAGCATTTCCCTTATTCAAACTATTGTAAATACTTTTTTTCCTTAGTACACTATTTTTTTTTTTATTTGTACTTATTCCCGCGGGAAAAGTTTGAACAATTACTTTACTATTCCAACCATTAGCTATTATTTCTTTATTACTCTGCATAAATTTTTCCATAATATTTAAGAAATATTTAACGTCAAAGTCTTTCACGGGTAAAACGGCTGTAGAGAAAAAACTTTTTGGCGCATTACTAAAGATAAATCTAACATAATCATCATCACTTTTTACATTTGCCCGTGCAATGTTAATTAAATAAGAAAAAACCAACGATAACGATTGAATAAAACTAATAAAATTAACCGTTTTTTCCCGTGAAACATCCAAAGAAAAATGTTGTTCAGTGACTTTAAATTTTTCTCTACTAATAGTTTCTATATGATTAACAGAAAAATAATCGTCTATTTTTTCATTTTTCTTACTTTCTTTTTTCTTATTAAATAAACTTACAATTTTATCTATATCTTTTTGACTATATTTTAATTTTTTCTGATCGTCATTCATCTTCTTTTTTTTTTCTAAAACAAGAAAAACATGCCGTTTTATTTTTATTTATGTTTTCGTCTTCACCATCAACACGATCAATAGTAACATCGTATGAATCCTGTATATTAATACATGTCAACGTAAGTATAGGAGGGATTTTTTTTGATAATAAAGAACCCATTTAAAAAAACTAAAACAAAAAAAAGAGAGTAAAAAAAAATATGAGTGAAATTGTGCATATTGAAATTTATTTACAAACGTCTAACTTACCTTATATCGGGTATGAAATTCAAGATAATGATCCTTCAATATTATTTACCCCGTATCTTTTAAGGGAATGTTTACTAAATTTTACAGAAGATAAAGAAAAGATAATACCCATTTCATCAAAGATTTTAAAACAAAGAATAACAAAATTAAAAAAAGAAATATACAACTGCCCCGAAGATATTATCTATAAAGTTGAATGTTTGGTAAATTTTATTCAGACACATGAAAAAAATAATGATTATTTAGGAATAAAAACTATATTTTAAAAAAAAATGGTAAGAGTTAAGTTACCCCGAAAAAAAAGACGCAATGATAAATCTCAAAGTATACGTCACGTTCTTCAATGTAGAAGTAAAACCTTAAAAAAAATAAGATGTCGTAAACGAACAGCAAAAACAAAAAAATGTTGGATTCATTTAGCAAAACAAAATAACTTACGTATCAAGAAATCAACGATCCCCAATGCGGGTGAAGGATTATTTGCTTGGAAAAAACCTTTTAAACCCGATCGTAATATTTCTTATTACACGGGTCAAAAAACAACACAGTCCAAATTGGATCGTAAATATGGTAAAAACACAAATGCTGTATATAGTATTTGTAACGATGCAAACACGTGTATCGATGCTTATTTGACAACTCACGCCGCAGCACGGTATGCGAATAATGGGAAAACCGGTTCTATATATAAAAATAATTCCGATTTTGTTTACGACCCCAATAATAAAAAAATGTATTTAGAAAGTATAAAACATATAAAAGCCCATGAAGAAATTTTTGCAGACTATGGTGATAACTATTGGGAGAGAAAACAACCTTCATAACAATGGTAGGAAGAATAAGAGAATTACGGGGTGGTGATTTTAAGGGGAAAAAAAGGCAACGTGGGGGTATTTTTAAAGGGAAAAAAAGGCAACGTGGAGGAAATAAAACAGTCAATAAATACGGCAAACTTTTTATAAACGATTTTAAAAAAGAGCTTAAAAAAAAAGCTAAAGTAGTAAAAGTTATTGCAAAACTAGGAACGAAAAAAATCAAAAGACATTTTCAAAAAGGAGGAATTGTATATCATAAACCCAGAAACCATGTTGAAAAGTTTTTAATGTATTAATTTTCAAATAAAAAAAATACATTCAGTGTATTATTTCGTTACATAAGATGTTATTGTCCATTGAATATTTTTCTACATTACAACCTCTTATTTCATTTAAATTTACACTGATGAAATTAGGGTAATCCACATTACATTCGCATTCCCCTTTACATTTTTTACAAGTGTATTTTATAGTTTTATTATAAATCCTAAAATCATAATATAATGCTATAATACTCCTAAAACACTCATAAGTAAAACAATGTTTTCTATCATAATCTAGTATCTTTAAATATTCTCCAATTCTTTTGTCGTTGATACGTGGGGATAGGTCATCATTCCATGCTTCACATATTTTACGAAGAAATTCATAACATTCTTCTGGAATGTCGTGTTCCTCGTGATGTAAAACATACATTTGGGGATTTTTTGAACATTCTACTTCCAATATAAATTTATACCGTAAATATGTTTCATAATCAGCTATAGATATTAGTAGATGATATCTTGATTTCCCAACTTCCACACTTCCTACTAAATGCCAAAAAAAAACGGATTCCACATAACTGTATTGTGTTAAATCGTGATAAATCTTATATCCCTCTTGATTTAGTACTCGTTGAAAAATAGCCATGACACGTGCCTCTCTTTGATAAAACGATCTTTATATATACCCCTATCTACGTATATCCATCGGAATAAACAATAGAAATATCGTATTCATTATAGGGTTTATCCGCCTCGCCAATTTTAATACCATATTTGTGATACTCGTATACAATGAATGTGTGTTTGGGGAATTAGAGACGCGAATCCATAATTAGCGATTTTCTTCTAAACAAATACACGGGGATTAGTTGCACCAAATGCTGTGTTGTGGCTTAAAACGAATCCCTAATGTTGTTCTAAAACACATACACGTCAAATCAGTTGATATATTATACATTGTAGTTACAATAATACTTTTTTCAAATTTTTATCGTGTTAAAATCTGTATGTAGAAATATATATTTAAAGATTGAGAAAATAGTATATATACAAGGCGATTTTTTAAAAAACGTTATCGCTTTTGAGAATGTCATTAAACATTGGGAGTAAAAGAACCTATGCGCAAGCTCAAGAAATCAATATTAAGACGCTATTGAAAATTGTGTATTATATACAACATTTTCGTAACCGATACATTGGATTATTATTTGCCGTCTGTGACTTATGTGACTATTACTATGGGGAAATTATCGAATGTATGGAATTTGAATCGAGACATCTTGGCCGTGGATTTAAAGACTACGCCTATATTGAAAAAATGAAACCTGAAATGCATCAAGATGAATGCATGGATTGGCGAATCTTAACAGATAAACAACACTATATAATACCCGTTGTTCATACACAACGAAAATATTATATTTATGGTGAAAAACTCTGTGAGCGTTATCACAAATTACTATTAATACCCTCTCAAACATTAATGAAATCTATTTTTCATTTGAATGATAATCATTCTGATAATTTTTTTATTGAAATTCAAAACAGTTATTACCCAAGAAATGATATTTACCACTTTATTTCTATTACTATTAATGATGAGCAAACTACAATTCCTAAACCCATAGGGTATGGAGGGTCTTATCTTTGTAATACATTACATAGACTTAATCGTTGTTTTAGTCATGAATTTACATATTGCTGTATTTATTTATATTTTATAGATCCGTTTTATTTAAAGGCTGCTTTTTATTATCTACATAATTTAGATAATTTTGAGAAAATAGTGTATCAACTTGTATGCTGTTTTATTTTCTTTTGCGAAAATCATAACCCTATATCAAAACTTAAAACTAGTAACGATAAGGTTTATACTTTTAATCTCGATAAGCTTGTTAAGCTGATGCATATGAAAAAAACCCCTCCCTGTACCTGTTGTTATAAAAATTGTCAGAAATACTCTTATTGGTTTAAATTATTCTATAAGACAAGTAAACCCTATAAGTTTAAAGTCAGTTTATTTTCAGATCAAGTTAAAAATAATAGTATTATACAAAATAATAGTCCGCTTAGTTTACAATATTACCCCCCGCATATGGATATAATATATAATTTTTCTATAAGGGTAAGGATTACATCTAATACCAGTACATCAACTACTTTTATTATTAAGAGTATTATAGAATCATATAATATTAATTTTGAAGATCCTGACATTATAATACAGAGTATTGAAAAATTGTATTTAGAGTAATTTAAAAAATTCAAAGAATATATTCCACAACCCAAACCACGACGTGTGTTTTTTATCATGAGGGAATAAAATGAATTTAAGATGTGAATTTCTAAAATCTAAAATTGTTTGACGTATACACAATTTTATATTTTCCTCATTATCAATGTGTTTATATCTAAAAAAACACAGGATTAAAGCAAAAAATGCTATTATTTGTCCAATTTCATGACGTTCCATACGATTATAGACATCTAAAAGTTCACGTGGACATTTTAAATGGGCAATAATATTTTTAAATAAATTCTCATGTTCGTCAAGACATTTCCACACACTTTGTTCCATATTTTTATTGATTTTTATTTCAAAACGTGTCAGTTCTTTTACCATGACATTCCACACCTCCATACTTTCACATTACTGATATTTTTATTTAGAACAATATCATTTTATACATTTCGGTTTCCTTTTTTTCAAATCAGTCTTTCGTTTCAAATCCTTATTATTATCCATTATATATCGTTTTTCCATAAGGTCACTCGTAAATTTTCTAGAACGCCATTGCAAATATTGTTTATTTATATATAGTTTCTCAATATAGAGACCCTCTAACTCACGATATTTATCGCGTTGTGTACAAATAATATCTTGATCATAATTCGAATAGATTGTCATTCGTTTTTCTTCATGATGTTCATCACCTTTTTTTTCACGTTTCATATATATTAACGAACGTTTATAACATCTTTTCTTCAATGGCGGATCGTTCAATACTTCTCGGTCGTCTTCCTCTTCTTCTTCTTCCTCTTCTTCACATACTGGAAATAATGGTTGGGGTGAATTAGGTGGGGGTGGTAGTTGTGGTGGTGGTGAAAGAGGAATAGGAGATAATGTGGGGGAAAGAGCATTTGCTAATTCATCCACAATTTGTAATAATTGTTTTCCTTGTTGAACGGGTACCATTTCATCACACATTCGTATTAAATTCGCAGGAGAAGGAATAGGGATTTGACCGAAGAAATCAATGGGCATATCGTATATGTAATTATCTAATTCATCTTCGGGTCGTGGCGGTGAGATCGTTTGCGGTGGAATAGGAGATGCATTATACTTTGCTTGCGGTGTTTGAAGCGGTATATTATACTGTTCTTGCGATAATAGAGGCGGTACTTGCCGTGGCGACGTGTTATACTTCGCTTGCAGGAGTAGAGGGTGTATGTAACCCTCCTGTTCTTGAAGCGATGAATTTACCTGCAGGGGGGGTAGCTTTGCTTGCTGTGGTGACGACTTCGCTTGCCGAGGGGACACGTGACTGAACGGTGTTATCGGTACAGCAAAATTTAATGGCGACTGTGCAATGTCTTTAGTTGTACGCTGTTTGACTTTCTTTGTTCCTCTGATTTCTTGACGGTATGATGTTTCATCATCTGAAATATTCCGTCCCATTTGACGATATTCTTGTTGCTGATGACGGCGCTGTTTTAACATTTTGGGAATATCTTTTCCCCTACTTTCAATCCGTGCAATGGTTTTTCCACTTTCCAAATTTCTATGTGTCTGTTTCACACGGGCCATGCTGAGATTGTGCCTAAAAATTTTGGAAACAAACGTTTATAAAAAAACACGTTAAAAAAAATAGCGTAACCTGATTGGTTGAACTTAATTCCCCAATAAAATATCGGGGTATTCTCATTGGTCGAATGATAAAATCAATATTATAAGATTACTAATACATGTAAATCTTTTTTAATCTTTTTGTTGACTTAATGCAGTACATATTCCCCCAAATATTTATCAGTAAAAACGTTGCTAGGAAAGATATAAAAACATACATTAGAAGTCATATTTTATTAAAACACTTTCAACATGGTTGCAGGGACTAAAGAAAATCCTCTGTTGGTAATAATTACCGATTTAGCAAAGTATTTTTCACACAATGAATATAAAGTGGTTGAATGTCATAAAATGGAAATGTTACCGTTACCCAACAATGCACGTGATAGAATAATATATAAGTTGCTATTGTTAGGTGATGAATATATATATACCTACTCATCAGAGGATTTTACACCATTGATCGGGCTATTTGTGCGTGTAACATGCGATGATCCTCCACCCTATCAGCCATGAATCAAGCAAAAATTATATCTATGAGGAGCTTGAGAGATCTATCTCGTGAACGAAATCTACAGTTAATGGGTTCAAGACCCAAACCTGCAGCACCGAAACAGCTGTATGAACTTTTCTTTAAAGATGAAGATAACAATTATTTTAAAATCGAATTCGATTTACCCGAACACGATAAGATTGGGAAAAGCGTGTATCTTACCAATCAATATATTTTTATCGTAAAAGACTAATCCCTTTGTATATATAGCCATCTCTAGCTAAAAACATTAATTATTAGACATGATGGCAACAAGAACAAGTATAGATATAAACGAAATTAAACTTGATAACGTGAAGTTATACACTTCTGAATTTCTATATACAATATGCAAAGACTCTGATTTTTATGTGGTTGACTTCATGAAAGAAGATAAACTTTGGCAAGATAACCGGCGCGGGATAATACTAAAGGATTTTAACCTCACCTCTGTCCTTAATACCCGAATGGGAGTCGAAGCTGGAATTATTGTTGCTGTGATTCATCGCCAGGAAAATCAAGAAGATCTCTTGGGCAGACATATCTTCTTTGTAAACTCTTACACGATGTATTGTAACCCCGAAGTATTACGTTAAACAATAAAAACCAATTATCATCTATTTTGACATGTGTGAATTAATTAACACGCTCTCCTTATCGCACTCACAGGTATCTTAAAATATATACTAAAATGTGTGAAAAGTGTAAAATAAAGTATCAAAAAGCATAAAAATATGTTTAAATAAGTATAAAAATGTTTAAATATCTAGAAATAGACGTATTTAAACACGGGAAATATATATTTCACAGGGACTAATCCCCTCAAAATGGCCGCTAATCCCTACAAGTAAATAAGGTTAAAACTCATTAAAAAACCGTAGCTATCAAAGTACACAAACAAAATGGCCGCTAATCCCCACAAGTAAATTCATTGTCCTTAACCATATTATATATCAAACTGTTTTGACATAAGGGGAGGAATCAGAACAAAACGCTTCGCGTCCCTAAGCTTCATTGTTCCGACCCTATTATTAATCATACTGTTTTGACATAAGGGGTGTGAATAGAACACGACGCTAATTATATATACGCATCCCTAATCGTTTAACAACCCGTATTGTTCCCACCTATAATAATTCACTTGTTTTGACATGAAGGGTTTAATGAACGAACTCTGATTGGTTAGATACGGAGGAGGTTTGATTATAGAAACTCTGATTGGTTAAACCCGCAAACCATTGTAATAGACCGAGAGCGTCATTATAAATTAAATCACGTATGCGTGTCTCGCACCACAACGATTTCAAGCAAGACGAAGCGAGCAAACAAAAAAAACTCGAAGATGTCCAGCCAAACCCCAGCCGCGAAGATCACCGAAGTCAATGTAAGTTAGCGCTAAAATATTTTTACTGTCTGTATACAAGCGATATGTAATTATTATGTTTTTTATATTTTCTCTTAGAACGAAACCCTCCCTCCACCTCCAATCGAGGACGAGAACCCCACTAACGTGGAGGCTATCCCGCTTTACGCGGATGAATGTGAGGTAAGATTAGCGCTAAAATGTTTTTACTATACAAGCGATATGTATTTATTATGTTTTTATATGTGAAGTAAGATAGCGCTAAAATGTTTTTACTATACAAACGACATGTATTTATTATGTTTTTATATTTCTCTTAGAAAGAAACCATCCCTCCACCCCCAATAGAAGACGAGGATCCGGCCTCCATACCTGGTGTGCTGCTATTGCAGGACGGTGAGGGGAGCGAATGGGCATTCCGTGTCCCTGCGGAGTCGGAATACTCATTCGACTCGTACAATCCCCCGTCAGAAGACGAAGACGATGACTCTCGCGTATGGGGCTATGTCGACACACGGGGTGAGGCTTTCATGTTTTTTGAGAGTACTCAAAAGATGGTCAAAATGAAAACGTAAATATTTTTATATTTTAATAGGTATTCAACATTTGGAAAAAATAAACCAATGATTTTTTTATATTGTTTAATTTGTAGGAGTGGTGTATAGAGGGGTTTTATACCCTACGAGAACCCCATTCAAAGATATTACGAATTTTTTTGTGTAAATATTTTTTATTGTTTCCTTGTAATATATATATCCAAACTTCTCCATCGTGTGTGTGTTTTTACTATAGCTAACTCTTTCATCATATGCTAACGAACAACCCTGGCGTAAAATAAGCAATTCATTGAACAAGGGATGACCAGATTGTCGCTATGGACCTGAGTCAATCTCATTCGAATCGCAAATTCGACTACGGGTTGATCGCGCACCAATGCAGTTTAATAAATAAACAGAACATTGGAAGAATTCAGAGTCTTGTGCCGAAGCACAACTTACAAGCGAGCAAAACACAACACAACTGATAAAATATGAAATAACATCTGCTTATATACTAAACAAATCTCTTAAAAATTATTTGAGGTTTTTCTCCAAATTTAATAAAACACTTTTACACCTCTAATATTTTTATTGGGGATATTTCATCTAAAATTATTTTGAGGTTTTTTCAAAACTCTATCTCTCTAAAACTTTTTAGGGAAGCAACACTCCGAAATAATTTTTATCATAAAATTTATTTGGCTTTTTCTCCAAATTTAATAAAACACTTTTACACCTCTAATATTTTTATTGGATAATTCATCTAAAATTATTTTGAGGTTTCTCCAAACTCTATCTCTCTCTAAAACTTTTTTGGGAATCCGAAATAATTTTTATGAGATATATCCTCTTATAATATTTTGAGATCCTTTTTAAAAATACCGTTACTAAAGAATATCAGTCATTCGGCCATAAGATGGCGTCGAGGTAAGAGCTCCATGGCGGAAATTTCTATGATTAATTCAAAATGATTATTTTTATTTCAATAAACATGACTCCAAATAAAAATAAGGACAGTTCAAAAACTGTTTATTTTTATTTTCAAACATCACTACAAGTCTTCAAATAAAAATATGGCGTTTTTGCATGGCACGTAAGTATTACATCACATCGGGTGAGGTATGATGGTTATGTATAATAGAATTTTTTGTATTTTTTTTCAAAAACGTGGGTGTCAGTATATATATCACAGTGTGTATGATGATTTGACTAAGTGCTGGCACGGATGCTATATGCAGTGGTGAAAGCGGTGATGGATCAGGAACAGGAAGTTTAGTCGTAGAATTTCGTGTTCCGAATAATTGATAATCAGTGGGGAAAGTTCACCGAGAACCCAAACATGTCTAAGGTGAAACAGTGTGGAGAACGAGAGACGCGGAATATATCCAGAACTATTCGATATGCATAGTTCTGGATATATTCCGCGTCTCTCGTTCTCCACACTGTTTCACCTTAGACATGTTTGGTTTCTCGGTGAACTTTTCCATACTGATCATCAGTTGTTCAGAACACTAAATTCTACGACTTAAACATCCTGTTCCTGTTCATCACTGCTTTCACCCTCCATATAGCAAATGACGTCAGTACTTGCTTAACACTATTCACCTTGAATGACCTTCACTGGTCGTTCAGGATTATCAAAAAACTGGTCGTACAACAACACGACCTAATTGATATATATACTCTTGACCGCGACCACTTTTTGACTAATTTAATACAAAAAACCTCTTGTATACGACCAGCTTCATATCCCCCCCTGATTTGATCACTGGTCGTTCTTAACAGGGTGACCACACCTTAAAATGTTTCAACCCCCCTGGAAATTTGGGATTGTGCTGTGCTCTGATTGGTCCATTCAAATCATTCTTGATTCTGATTGGCTTAGAGCTCGGTTCCAATCCCAAACACATTGATATATATATATATATATATATTACTACTGTAGATCATCCTCAGCAAGCAATTGCTATTTTATACATGGTAAAGAGAAATTGTACTGTAGTATTTACTTACTGTAAATGTTACTATAATCATTTTAATAGAACCCTACTTGGCAGAGCTTTGATATCAGTCAAATATCAGAAGACTTGAACACTTCAAGCACTTGTATCCTTTTAAGTACTGTATATGTATAACCAAAAGCGTACAGGTCCGTGGGCTGCATCCTGTATTAAAGGATATAGCTATTTGAAGATTCCTTGACTTTTAGACAGCGTTTATTGTACGTATCTGGGGTGGAGAAAAGGAACATTTTTTTCTCCTTATTGAATGGAATGTTGATCTGTGTGGTCTGTCATATCTGGGAGACAAGGTAATTATTTACAGTTGTTAAGGCTCCTGATTCATATAAGAATAAATATGAAAGTTGTTAAGTTCTTAATAGAACTGGATATAATATGAAAAGTAGAAATAAGAGAACTCCAATTAATGTATCGAAAAATACTTAAAGTGCCAATGAATCGAAAATTAAGTTTGTCGTATTTGAAAGAACTCTTAAAGTGCCTATTGAAAAAGTGAAATTTTCAAGTTGGAGAAAATGGCATTAAAGTAAAGTTTGAGATTACTGCTTTCGATTGTGAAAGTTTCAGGGTGAATAATTAAGGAAAGTGTGTTTGTTTAGCGTTTGAAAAATAGGCTTTTGGCTCAAAAAGTTGAGACATATTTTATTCCACAACTTATGACATCACTAGGATCTACATGAATTCTTATTGTTATCGAACAGACTGTTCAAAACACCCTTTAGAAAACTAAACTCTCGTGGGAGAGTGTGCACAAGGGTGTGTAAAATTTATTTATAACGAGTTATTTGTTTTAAAATATACATGGTCGAAGCCGTATCCAACTTAGTCGTCTTATGAGCAATTAAGAACGTACCGTCGATTTTCGACAACTAAAACATATTCGTAAATAGTTAATTTATGAACTTCGAAGTTTCTAACCACAAACTGAACGACAAAATCCCTTTATTTTCTCTTTATATACACGCCATTGCGGTAAGAGTTTAGAAAGCAATCAAAATTTTGAGTCTGGGTCCAGTGATGTCATTAGTTGTGCAAGTATGCCAACTATTTTAATGATGTCTCAATTTTTAGGGGGAAAGCACAGTCTTCAAACGCTAAATAAACATACTTCCATTTAATTGTTCGTACTAAAACTTTCACAGTCGAAAGAAGCGATACCCAATATTACTTCAATGTTGTTATTTCAAACTTGGAAATTTCGTTGCATAGGCACTTTAAAATAACGGAGAACATCAATTTATAGCTCTTCCATATTTCACATGGTTCTCGAGATATGTAAAATTATGTGCGATAATCTACATTACGACGTCACACGGTTTGCACAACATTTTAACATATTGGAAATTGGTGTATATTTTGCGATTATTGAAGGAAATCACTTGAAACTTTTCTTCAATGTTTAGTTTCATGGATTGTAGCACTATGCAAAGTTTTAAGTGATTTTGTTAAAAAATCGCAAAAATATACACCCATTTCAAATATGTTAAAATATTGTGGAAACCGTGTGATGTCATATATTATCTCACATAAGTCTAAATATCTCGAGAACCAAGTGAAATATGGAAGAGTTGTAAATTGATGTTCTCCGTTATTTTAAGAGTTCTTTCAAATAAGACACTTAATTTTCGATTTATTGGCACTGTAAGTGCAAATGAAACGAAAATTAAGTTTGTCTTATTTGAAAGAACTCTTAAAACAATAAGGAATAACAATTTACAGCTCTTCCATATTTAACTTACTTCTTAATACCAATTTACAGCTCTTCCATATTTAACTTACTTCTTAATACCAATTTACAGCTCTTCCATATTTAACTTACTTCTTAATACCAATTTACAGCTCTTCCATATTTAACTTACTTCTTAATAACAATTTACAGCTCTTCCATATTTAACTTACTTCTTAATACCAATTTACAGCTCTTCCATATTTAACTTACTTCTTAATAACAATTTACAGCTCTTCCATATTTAACTTACTTCTTAATAACAATTTACAGCTCTTCCATATTTAACTTACTTCTTAATACCAATTTACAGCTCTTCCATATTTAACTTACTTCTTAATAACAATTTACAGCTCTTCCATATTTAACTTATTTACAGCTCTTCCATATTTAACTTACTTCTTGAGATATTTAGACTTTACTTCTTGAGATATTTAGGTTATATTCAGTGTACAACTTGCTACGTCATAGATTATCTCAGCATTGGAAAATCATTTATATCTTAAAGATTATTGAACGAAATCACTTGAAACTTGTCTTTAATGTTTTGTTTCATGAACTGTAGCAATTACAAAGTTTTGAGTGATTTCTTTTAATAATAGTGGAAAAATATACATGATTTTCCAATGCTGTGTACAACTTGCTACGTCATAAGATAAACAAACTGAAATATTTCAAAAACAAAGCGAAGAAGCAAAAATCTTCAAAAGAAGATACTTTATCATTTTAAAAGTTCTTCCAAATAAGACAATAAATTATTTTGACGTTATAGGCATTTTAACTAAACTAGTTTGTTTAAAGGGACACTCCGGCCCAAATACAAATGCAGTTCATATGAAAGATCTTACTGACTTTAGTTTATTTCCAAAGTTTCAGCATTCCTATCAATTTAGTTGAGAAGATATTGCTAGTTGAAGTTGAAAATTTGTGGATTTTGACGCCATATTGGTTTTGCAAATATGACGTCATTGAGTGATTCTTTATCGTCAGTGGAGTTGTTTTGATGGCGATCACATAGTGATAGTTATTGTGAATGGTCTTTGGACGAAAATTAGTCGAAATAAACTATTTAGTTCATCATGCAGGAAAGTAGAGGAGCTTCTTAGGCATAATACGAGATCACGTCACTCAGTGACGTCATATTTGAGAAACAAAATGGCGTCGAAATTGGACAAACTCTCCAACTTCAACTAGCCACATCTTCTTAACTAAATTGATAGGAATGCTGAAACTTTGGAAATAATCTAAAGTCAGTAAGATCTTTCATATGAACTACATTTGTATTTGGGCCGGAGTGTCCCTTTAACTACAATATTTAACTCTGTTTTTCTTAACGTTTCATGGCAAAATATTGGTTAAGAAATACTCTATAACCTTTGCCGCTTTATTGTGGTACCATATTTCGCCAGTCTCGCAATTACTAGAGATTGTATAGTGTTCTTGAATGCTCTCTCGATTTACTTTTTGTTAGTAGGAAAATGTTAAAAAGCTCGCACGGATTAGAAAACTATAATGTTTTAGCTTGGTATTGCTATCCTTCAAGAAAAGCCTTCATCACTTTTCGATTTATTTTTATCACTATCAACCACATATTTCGCCTGTAACTACTCGGCTTTTGAGCCCACTGTGGTCTGTTTAGTGCGGTATATCTTATTACTCATGCGCTGAATGGAAAAATCCCGCGCGAATTCAATATTTTACGGCTATAAACGGGAATAATTTGGCTCGTCACTTTTGCATTGAAAGTATATCCTCATTCAAAATGTTATCCTTAAGCCCGTTGTGGATTGAGGTGTCGCTGTTGGCGTTTGTTATTCTTCTTCTCTAATTTTCAAGCCGTTTTCCGTGTAAAATCCCTCTGGTTTTAGGCAATTTCTACGAGTTCGACGAAAACTCATGTTCGACGCCATTGTCGATGTGTCATATACGCATGATCAAAACTTACGTTGTGGGCGCATACGAAACAAATCTTCATTTACAGGCTAAATATTTTGGTATGATTCTTTATTGCTCAGTGTCTTCTATGAAAGTTTTAAAATTATCTACATGTTATGTTTCTTTGTAATATTTCATTCTAACAGTTTTGATTATTTTATGATACTTTCTAATCAACTAGATAATACAAGTTGGGGATTCCTACGAACCAAATTCAATCATATTTGGGCTTCGCGATGGATACTACGTTGCTCCAAAACAAAATGAGGTTTGTACAAAATGTTTCTCACAAAATATAGCAAAACAGCGATTTTGTCGTGGTATAACTTGGAAAAACGTATTAGCCATGGTAAATGGCGATTTTAGATACAGTAGTTCTTAAAAGAACTCAGTTCGAAATTTCCATGCAGATATAGACCTCTTTCATAATAGCGGCCAGTCTAAATATTATTTTTATGCATGAAAATTAGCCTTTCTGGACTCGTTACAAAGCAAAGATTCTTTGGAATTACAGACACATGAACGAGGTCAGAAAGGCTAATTTAAATGAATATAAAATAATATTTAATTCGGGTGCCATTATGAAAGAGGTCTATAAGACGTACTGTAGAGAAAAGTAAACTAAGAAGAAACACGATGCATTTCGGCAGATAAGTTATCAAATGCTCCGTCTGCTGACTAATGGTCGAAATTGGTGGATCAGCAGACTGCCCTCGCAGAGATGACGTGAGCTACTTTAGCCGACTATAAATAAAGGTACAATTTCGATGATCAGTTTACAGACGTAGCACTTGATAAGCTGTCTGTAGAAATGCATCGTGCTTCTTCTTAGTTTACTTCTTATATTTCTATTTTGCATGACACATTTTGAACCGAGTTCTTCTAAGAACTATCGAAGATCGCCATTTATCATGGCTAATACGATTTTTCAAGCTATAAAATATAGTGCTTATGTACATACTTGATTATTGTGTGCAGTTAAACCTTTACTAAGCTTTCCTGTGTTGGGCGGTCAGTTGCTAATGTCCAGGAAATCACTCTGTATATGCATTTCAAATGTATTTCTAGTTTTGAGGCCTTGACGCACTGTATGCGTCTGTTAAAAGTAATTGTTTACTGCAAAATAAAATTAAATACAAAACATAGCCATACATAACTATAAAGCGTTAACTAATCGTGTCCTCATAGCCATGCTTAAAACATGTATTCTTATTTTTTTAATATTCTAGGATAAAAAAGAAAATGAGACAAATCTTAAAAGTAGCTTACTTAAAGTAAACCAAGAGTTGGTAAGTCAAGAAACTGAAACCATGGTATATAATATAAAGAGAATCTTTACCTGAATAAAAGTCGGAAGATGACGTCCAATAATTATCATTGATGATGGTTCTCAAGTCATGTACCTTTACATGTACTGTACCTTTTTATATATTTTTGTATCTTTTTCGTACCTTTTCTGTACCTTTTTGTACCTTTATCGTACCTTTTCTGTACCTTTTTGTACCTTTATCGAGTACTTTTTTGTATCTTTATCGTACCTTTTTACATTTTGTGTACCTTTTTTACCTCTGTATTCCTTTTTATACCTGTATCATACCTGTATCATACCTTTCATGCACCTTTTGTACTTTTTTTTGTACTGGCATAATTTTCATAATTACTTTATTAAAAATCAATATGGCGTACTGCACGCATCCCAATGCCAAGTGGAACCAAGATAAATTAGCCCTTTGTAACACTTTTAAGCTCACGGTCTCTACACAGTGAGCAAGAGACGGCAATTCGGAAGAGTGTAGAAGATTACCGTGACGTTTATGTCACGACTGGTTACGGAAAATAGTTCGTATATCAAGCCATTCCGATTGCTACTTAGTACTTGTCCCAAGTGGGTATCCACGAACAACATCAGCAGCAATCATTGCTGCTGATGTTGTTCGTAGATACACACATGGGACAAGTAAAATGATCATTATTTCACCTTTAAAGGCTTTGATGGACGACCAAGTAGCTTATTTGTCTTCCTTGGGACTGAAAAATGTTCTTGAAGAGATAGAACTAGGAAATTATCAATATGTCTTCTCCTCGCCTGAAAAGATGTTGTCTTCTCGCCTGAAAAGATGTTCTCTTCAGAGAGATGGCGTAAACTGTTGGTTTCCAAAGAATTTCAAGACAACTTGGTCGCTGTAGCGATAGATGAAGCCCATTGTATTTCCCAATGGGGACTCGGTTCTACAAACCCATTTCCTGCTTGGTATGGAAATCTATGGGAACTAAAATCTCTAGTTTCAAATCGGATTTGTTTTCTTGCCCTGACAGCAACAGCAACTACATACACTAAAGAACAAATAGTGAAGACCTTAAACCTACAGAATAAGCGGACATGCTTCATAGAACAGAACCCTAACAAACCAAACTTATGTTATTCTGTTCAATATATTGCCAACAGTGATCCACTGGAATCCACGTTTTGTTTAATAATGAATGAACTAGTCAATAAAGGAACAGATACAACCAGAACAATGATTTTTTGTCAAACACGTCGAAATGTGTAGTACCTTTTACAGTTTTCAGGAGAACTCTTGTTCAGTGCAAGGAAAATGTTGAAAAACGTTTGGTGGAAATGTGCCATGCAGGAACCCCTAAGACAGTTAAACAAAACATTAAGAGGAACACGAGTCTCGTTTCAGGCCATATTCGAGTGCTTGTTTGCACTATTGCATTTGGAATGGGGATCAACTGCAAAGGAATTTCACGCATTATATATTTTGGGTCATCAAAAAATGTTGAAAGTTACGTTCAAGAAAGGGGTAGACATGAGTCGAGTACATGTATTTTACTGTATAATGGTCTTCTCTCAACTCACTGCCATGATGATATGAAATCTTACATTTCAAGTGAAACATGTAGAAGAACCTACCTGTTTAGTCATTTCCTAGGAACATTCACTTCAATTTAATTTAATTTTAATTTAATCCATTTTCACTGTATATACAATATGGAAAAAAAACACATACATGAATACAGTGGGGAAGGACTAGAAAGGAACAATAGAACCATACTAGCTAGTCCACCCAAAAATAAGTAAATAAATAAATACAAAACTGAATTTAAAAAAAAAAAAGTAAAAGAAAAAATAGTCCTTAAATTGTCCAAGATACGTGGGGCCGATCGGGATCATACACTTTGGTCTTGTAGTGCTCTCTACATTTTTTAGTGTACAATCCAGGATTAACAATAGATGTTCGTAACTCCTGAGGCAGATTATTCCACAAATAAGGGATTCTGTTAAAGTATGTCCCTTTAAACAGCTCAGTTCTACATTTTGCCAGTTTCAGTTTACCCTGAGAGAATGATCTGAGTCTAGTGTCAGAACAAAATTGCACATATGTCTCGATATCACAATCATAATATCCACACTTCATTTTATAAAAAGTTGATAAGTCTTTGACCTCTCGTCGATGGACTAAGGGAAGGAGATCAAGACGATGTAGAAGTTCGGTGTAGGTAAGGTCAGGCAAGAAAAGTCGCGTAGCACGCCGCTGCACACTTTCAATGCTCTTTATTAACGTGACCGATCTGGGGCTCCAGATCTCAGAGGCATACTCCAGATGTGATCGTACAAGAGCTATATAGAGAGACTTCAATGTGGTTAAAAAGCACTCATCCCTGCTGATTGTACGACGAATAAAGCCAAGCATCTTGTTTGCCTTGCAGATCTGACTGTAAATATGGTCATTGAATTTTACATTACTGGCAATGAGAACACCTAAGTCATGCTGTTCGTCAACTCTCTTTATACTTCGACCGCCAATGCTGTAATCGAAGGTTATAGGGGAACGCTTTCTTGTCACGGTAGAAATGGTGCATTTTCCCATATTAAATGCCAATTTCCAGTTTTCACTCCATCTGCCCAAACAATCAATGTCGTTTTGCAATGCTTGACAGTCGTCCACAGATCTTATTGTGCGAAGGCATTTTGCATCATCGGCAAATAGCGCAAGCGTGCTTGAGTCCGAAATAACGCTGGGCATGTCATTAATAAAAATAACAAATAGAGCGGGTCCAAGTATCGAACCCTGTGGCACACCGGAAGTAACTTTCAGCCATTCAGAAGATTTACCATCGATAACAACTCGCTGTTCCCTATCGTGGAGATAACTTTCAAACCACTGTAGCATAGGTCCTTTAATTCCAGATTTATCTAATTTATAAATCAAGTGCGCATGTGAAACAGAATCAAATGCCTTCGAAAAGTCGAGGTAGGCAACGTCCGACTGGTTTCCCTGATCAACTGCTTCAGTGAGTCGATGTATAATGTCAAGAAGCTGGGTTACGGTGGAACGGCCTTTCATGAATCCATGCTGCAGGTGATAGATGTTACCAGCGAGGAATGGGAAAAACTTATCAAAAACACAGCGTTCAGCAATCTTGGAGACCAGACTAAGTAAAGAAATAGGCCTGTAATTAACCACATCTTCACGATCTCCTTTCTTAAAAATAGGTACCACATTTGCATACTTCCACTTAGTAGGGAATTGACCAAGACAAAGAGAGAGATTGATTAACCGTGTCAATGTAGGTGATATTTCAGCTGCGCATTCTTTTAATAGTCTCCCAGGGATTTGATCTGAACCACAGGCCTTGGGATGAGTCTATATTCTTTAAAGCTTCTAAGACATCATTAACGTCAATTTGAATTAAGTGTAGCTCATCACCACCAGGTGAGAGATGAGGAACATCTACCGACTCGTTACAATCATGCTTATGAAACACAGAGGCAAAAAACTTGTTGAATAAAGATGCTTTGGCGTCAGGTGTAAAAGCCTTTTCTCTACCTAGATGTATAGTTCTCGGGATTCTTGCAGCTTTAGTCTTTGCTCTATAGAACGACCAAAATTGTTTAGGGTTATCTTTGAGATTGTTCTGGAGGTTTAAAAGAAATTGACGATATTTGCTCCTGGTAGCAGTTTTAATCTGTTTACGTATGTCCCTGTATTTGTTCCAGTGAGATGTTAAATTTGACTCTTTAGCTAACTTCCACCGCTTCTTCTTCTGTTTGGAGAGTTTAATAATTTCTCCATCTATCCACTTGGGTGATTTCGCATCCTTGATTTTAAGTTTCGGTATGAACGTATCTACAGCGGTAAAGAATAAATCTTGCCAGCTTTCCCAACATTGATCAATATTCTGATTATCAAATCCACTGTCTAGTGGTGTATATGCGAGAGTCGCTTTGAGCCCTTTGAAGTCAGCTCTCTTAAAATCATAGACGAAGCGTGAAATTGTTGCTCTCTTGATATAGGTCTTCATATAAAATGAGATCCCAAGGTGGTCAGTGTCTAACTGACTTTCAAATGATGATAAATCATACAGGCGCTCGGGGAAGTTGGTAAAAACTAAATCAAGTATATTGCTAGTTGTTTCAGTTATTCGTGTAGGAGTCAAAAATGAATTATTCATCATGTCACAAAATTTATTGGATAAGTTATCGAATCCAGGCGCCATTTGAAGATCCCAATTGATGTCCGGAAAATTAAAATCCCCACAAATAACGAGAGGAGTTGATTCTTGTTCAACGTTCGTCAAAAAAGTATTTAGTTCAACCAAATATTCTTCTTTGGTCGAGAACAAGAATATTCGGGTTAAACGTGGCAGTTCCATTCGAATAATACGCCAACCTTCGCTTACAATACCTTTTTACAAGTATATTTCTGGTTGAAAGTGAGCATTTATAAACTCCATATGTTCTTTGTAATGTACCTAATACCAAAGGCGTTTTAGAAGAATGGACTCGATACTCAAGAGCAATAAAATACCAAAAAAGCAGAGAGCAAAGAAGACCCGTCATCACGGCGGCCATCTTAATATGGAAACAGCTCTCTTCTCTTACTTAAGGTACTTCAGGTACTGTACAAGTGACCATTCATGTTGTGATGTGTGTGATGTGTCATTTGATTGTTCTGCTGATTGCACAACTGGTCAATCATTGAAATTAGATGTTGCAGCCTCACCTTGCATGAATGCAGATGAGATGTCAGCCTCCAGACCAGTTTCCACCATTCAAAGAAATCGATTGAAAGACAAGCTGGTTATATATATAGGAGGACATATAATTGGTATTAATATCCTAAATGAATTTGGTCCTTTTCAAATTGAGCAAATATTGAACAACGCAGAAAAATATTTTCCATAGAAGATATTTATAAATATATGTTGAAATATGGAGGAAAATATACGCCAATGCTATGAACGCTTTTCAAGAAGTTTTTAATGATGTGAGTGAAGATATTGTTGAATTTTGTAACAATGATGTAATTGGAGAAGAGAGTGTTTTAGAACATGAGGATTAGGATAATGTAAGAGATGATTCATGTTTGCATGAACTTTTTTCTGAAAGTGCCAGTTTGTTGAAATGGACACATACATGTATCTTAGTGATATAGCTGACAATTCAAATGTTAGCACCAGTACTCTTATTGAACACTTACACCCCAAGATGAATAACATGTAATTTGTTTTATACTTTAATTAAAAAGACCAAAATAAAATAAGCAAGTTTGTAATCTCAGGCATGCACGCTTATAACCGGTCATAATGAGATTCTGCATAAAATCCATTTTTTTCTTGTTTCAGAAACTTGATTTTTAGACATGAGCATCAATTAACAATTTGAACTGTCATAACAAACATTTGATAGTCGAGATTACAAACTGGCTTTGCATATAATTCTACTTCATCGTGCATGTGTTTGTAACAGTATATTCTTTTTATGTTTGTTTATCCACTTATACATACTCTGCAAATTTAATTGCTTTAAAACTGTTGGTGCAATGCTGGGAAAATGTCCATAAACTCTTCCGGCTGTAAATGTAAATGCTTTCTGGTTCATTAATTATTTTACAATTTTCTCCAGGTCTGATGACTCTCACTTGCTAGTGTGTTTACCTGACCTCTTTGTGATTTTACAATTTGCATCAATATGAGCTAATATTACAATAGTTACATCAAGTGAATTGGCATACCTATATCTAAACACTTCTTATTTGAGGCATTGGAGCCTAGCTTCCTAACCACTTCTTTTAACATTTTATGCATAAATTCTAGGTGGATGTCCAAAGGGATATTCCCACCCTTGCCCTTCTTTAACAAAACAAACCTATTCCAAATTAAATGGTGTGCGTCTTTAGGAGATAGCAATGCATGTACTTAGAAATTAAGGAGAAGAGCTTCTAATCCATATTTGGTGCTATCCCTTGTGGTGGTGAAAATATGGTAAAATAAATTCCCAACACCTTAAGACTCTGAGCCCATCACCTTCCTTTATCGCATCAAAAAATTAAGTATAATCATTGATAACTCAAGGAAAGAGCATTGGTAGTAGAACATATCGTCATGTTCTTCTGTTGCTGGATGAGTGGTACCAACTTCTTCAGCAGACACTTCATAACTTGCACATACTGGTGGATCGTGATCATTTTCAAGGTTTTTTCTTGAAGCACCATCAAATGTAAAGGTTTCCTGGCAGCCAGGGTATCTGCATTTGTATTTTTCATCAGCTGTCATGTCTTTTAGCCAGTACTGTTGCATTTACTCTTGGGTTAGAACCCTTTTTAAAATAGATTGGACATTTTCTTTCTGTATCAACCACTTGTGCTGCAATGTTGCATAGAAACACTCTCTTTACTTTTGGTGTGGCATCTTGTAAAGCAATGGGAATAATGTCACTTGATGGTGTTTCATGCATGGAATTCAAACAAAGGATTTCATGACAAGCAGAAACAATTCGAGCGTGAACTTCCATTTCCAAGAACTTCCTGCAAGCATTTGCAGCCTTGTCAACATCAGCTTTGACATTTCTTCTATTGACAAGATTTCTGTCACTAAAAAGTGTGCACATGTCTCCTGCAGATCTTGTATAATCAGCAACTAAAATAGATGAAGTATAATTAGTATTGTTATTAGTGATCCAGTTCTATTCCAAATTTCAGCTCAGACTGAACATTTCTCCATGGTTGTAAAATATTTTCATTTATATTGCTGGCATGTGAAAAGAAAATGTTAAGTGTAAATGTCATGCAGTGGAACCCCTCTCTAAACCAGAGACATCCACAAGACAGTCACTAACCACTGTCACTTCTACAGTATTGGTATTTACTATAATGTAATCAACTCTTCTACTAGTCTCTAAAACGACAGTTGGAGCCTGTCCTGAGGGGTCCGCCACAGAGGGAGTTTATGACACAGATGATGGGATATTTCTTACATCATTGTACATCTACCGTAATAAATTTGTTGCCAGCATGCCAGTCAACAACCTCAATATGCAACCCTTCCAATCTCTCTTTGGGAGTAAAGCCATTTGATATCTGTAGGAGAGCATTAACCCCACGCTCAACAGACAGCTGATCAGTGACTAATCCTTCTGTTGAATATTTCTGTTCTCCATTTGCTTCATAATTTGGAACATATTTGTGAAGATCTTCTAGCACTTTAGCCATTCCATCTGCCTCATTTTCATTATAGGGTAAAACACCCAGAAATGTCTGAAACAAAAAATGATACAAATAATGTGTTAGAACAACTACAATTCAATGAAAATCCCTGTATATAATGTATGTAGTTATTAAAAAAAATTCATGCCATTACAGTTTAAATGTTTATAATAAAATACTTATTGGACATAATTGATTACAAAACATACAGTAGTCAAATTAATTTATAAAATTATTATAATAATAGTATATATATATATATATATATATATATATATATATATATATATATATATATATATATATATATCAGGCGACTGTGATCATCAAGAGGATTACGTGTGATCATCAGTCAACCGTGTTATCATCAGCCTTGCATGTGATTATATAATGATTTATAAAATAACATTTTGAAAACTTGCGCACTGATTGGCTATAACTGTATATAAACATGGATTTTTTCCGCCATTTTATAAAATGGACGAAAACAAACAGCTAAAATGTCAATAAATACTGTATGTTCTATGATAGCCAACAAGAAGAAAAACGAGAAGATTGGATGCTTTTCTGTACTGTTAAGAGCGTTTATGTTCATTTGAGCAGCCGACGACGCTGTCTAGCGTGCGTAAGGAGAATGTATATTTTCATCATTTTAATAAAAGAGTCTTATAACTAATATTTCCTCAGTTTTATTTTATAAAATAAATAGAAAATCGGACAACCACTCAGGGTCTTAAAAATAATTGAGGAGAAAGTGCTGCCATTGCAATAATATACCAAAACATGGTAAGACTTTCGGATCTACCCGGATAATGTCCTTAAATATTAGGCCCTGGGCTTCTAGCTTGTTGGGGTATTCCGTTCACCTAAAAGAGTGATAAACAAACTAATATACTATTATATTTTCTATATCAATATTATAAAACTATATTATAAGTTTTTTTCCAAACAATTAGATTATTCGCTCTCAATTACATAGAAATGTCGACACAAAAATGCCAAAAGCATGCATTGTTTTTTTTTGCAAAATAAAAGTATAAAATATACCTGTTTCAGTCTTAAACATCTTTCCATTTAGGTACGTTCTTCCTACAACCTATCATCACTTCATAGGTGAGTACAGTCCGCTCAAAATCTTCATACCGTACTGTGCGCATTACATACAAGTACTGCGTGTACGCATTTGCATAGCCTTCGTTTTCTCTTACTACACATATAGTGACATAGAGTATATGTAAGAAACTGACGCTTGTGCAGAATGTGGAGGTGCTTCGCTCGAAACGTTAGACCATTCACTATTTAGTTTGTTTTCTTCTTTTTTAAAGATTACATACCCTAGTGCGAGCTATACGTCAAACACAGCTACAAATCAGACAGATTAAGGCATCTGTGCAGAGAAACCTTCATGTAACAAGACATAATTTACTGAAAGTAAGTTTGACTGATAATTTATTTTGTATAACTTATGCCGTTGAGTTTCATATATTTGAATTTTTAAGATTTATATTTGATTTCTTTTAATGTCACATTATTTAGGCATCTGAATGTGATCGATTAAAGCTTAGTGTAAATATGCTTCGAGAGGAACTACAAAAACACAAGGAAACATTGAAGATAGGTACACCATTATTTAAGAAATTAAAAAACGTTTCGCGTGCGATTATCGCGTTCTAACGGCACGCGGGACGTTAAAAAACACGAGAGACGCTTCTAAAACACGAGAGACGCTGATAAAACACGAGGCGATAGCCGATTGTGTTTTGCTAACTTCCTGCGTGCCGTTATAACTTTATAATGACACAGCGACTAAATTTGTTTGTTTCTTTTATAAAATATTGTCTTTAAATTGTAAATAAAGCCAAGAAAACTGCAGCTTACAGTAACTGCCTCGTGAAGCGCTTGTTCTACTCTAGCGCCACGTGTTTCTATGCAGATTCCGTAAACCATTCGTGCTTCTTAGCGATGAAAAGCTCTCCTAACTACAGGGAAATGTTGTGTTAATAACTTGATTAAACATCTTTATCCAGATATTTATTTAAAGATCAAGTCCATGTCAGTAAACCTTTCACGTCTGCATACCTTTAACGAGATATACAGCACGCTTAGTAGCCAATCAGAGCGTGTAATTTGACTCGAGTTATTATATTAAATGTTCTTGCTAGTCATCAGAAACTTGCGTGGATTCAAATACTGTAAGTGTGTCAGAAATGTTCTAAACCCGGTTTATACGCTGAACTTCACATGTGCCGAATTCAATTCAAATGAGCATCGTCTATTGTTTAAGCTAATTTGCTTCGACACGTGTGAAGTTGGACGTCTAAAACGGGCGTTGTTGAACAGATTGGGTTTAGTAGAAAAACATCTGATAGTTAAGAAATGGATGATGGTCTGGTGTACTCCATCGAGGTATGAATGCACTCGGGAAGTTAGGAGAGCGCGAAGAAAACGTAAGAGTTGCACTTGAGGTGATAGCCACGTGCGGAGTGCTCTCTCAAGTCTCAACTTCTCAACCACGTCCATAACGTGATGGAGCACGCCAAACTATGAATCATTTATTTTATAACATAGAATAAGACACAAAATAATAGACAACCTTTATTTCGGTGATTAAAAATAGCATGTGTGTCATAGCATGCCTTTTAATTCACTTTCCTCAGTTTTGTCCATTTTAATGGCGGTGTACAAAATTGACGTTTTACACGTGAGATACAAGCTCTTTATCAACACATTTTTAGATGAAATTTCGTATGATTACTACTGTAATTATGTTAATAACTTTAAGATCGTTGATGAAAAGAGGGCAGCTTTAAAAATTTATACTGTACACGTAAATACAAAAATAAATGAAAATTATATGCGTTAAATAGATTAAATAATTTGTCACTCGATTATGTTTTTTATACACGTTTAGAGCAAAAGAACGAGCGCGAACTAACTGAGCTGGTGAAGGTTAAAGGTATTTTTAATCAATAACTTTCTCATTAGTAAAAAAATGCTGTAAGGTGGTGGGTCACACATCATCGTGGGCATTCGTTATGTTCAAATACTCGGATATTTAGAAAATATTTCGGACCCCAGACACATGGCGTGCATGCGGACGTTTCTCCAGAAAATACAGTTCCTTTCCCGTATTTTTTGGTGGAACGTCTGCACGTAGGCTACAGATACCATAACAATTTTCATAGCCAAATATTCTATATAAATACGAGAGACTGCTGAACTTATATATATGTTATTTACCGGATGGGAGGTCCATATAGAAAACTATTTTCCCGAGGTTTCAGAAACTGCCCGAGGCCGTAGGTCGAGCGTCGTTTGTGAGACTATGGACAAATATATGTTTCTATACGGACCGACCCAAACGGTAAATAACATATTTATTTATTATAAAAGATTGAAAGACTTGAGATACTTTAGCTCGAAAAAACCGCATTATTTGGATAAGAAAAAGATTAATAAAGTAACCAAAATACTTTAGTTTTCGTATAACAAAGCTTAACTGAATCAAATTATATGTTATTTTTCCATTGTCCAGTTAATAATAAAACAAAATCACCATTAAGCAATTTTAGCATTTAGGATTCCGTGACCGCAGAAAGCGCAAAAAACCGCCCGCTCAGGAATGCATTCCGCCCGCTAATTGAAGAGTACTTCAAGGGTGATGGAAGTTACGTTGATACTCACACTTGACCACTAAGGATCTGGATACGTGGACCCGGTTCCATTTTACAAGATATTTACCGAATACAGGTAGTTCGCCCATGAGGATTTCAAACACTTTAATAATTCGGCGATAAGTGTGTGTGAGTTGAATGCGCAAAACATTGCAAAACAGTGAAGCAAGTTTTTGAATGTAACTACAGTTAAATATTAAAAAACTGAAACATTTTGTTACGTTCTCAAACATAGCCCGAGTAGCGTGTTTTAAAAAAAAAAATATATATATATATATATATATAAGATAACTAGTGGAAACAGCTTTTAACATTACTCTGGCTGTATTATTTTCATTATCCAATTGATTGAATCATTTCTATGATTACGGTTGAATAAACAGTGTTGGCAGATAGGCTAGTCCCAGGTGGTTATGCATGCATGCCATCATGTTGCTTGCATGACCTTTGCTGTTTTGTCTTGTAGGGGAAGAACTACAGAAAAGGCAAGATGGTTTTGATGGTGTAAAGAAGAACTTTGGCCTGGCTAGAAAAACACATATTGCTAATAGGTGAGAAACCTGTGTAAATATACTTTCTTATTGAACAAATTTACCTTCAATCAAGCTTCTTTCTTTTTTATATTAAACTAATTATAAAATATGCTATATTGCTTCAGCAAGTTGCATGAATCGTTCAAGATCTACAGTATCAATGCAGTTCATCTACCCTTGTCCATCTCAACAATCTCGTATGCACTTTTTTTCTCTCTTATAGGGAAGCTTTGGTGAAGACCAATGTGCAGTTGCTAATACGGCGTAAACAACTATGTCACGAACTAACATACATATACCCGATTGAAGTGGTAACTCACCTTTTATATTAACATTTAATAGCTGTACTTCTTTTGTCTTAAAATGTATAGCATAATCCTAAAAACTGTGTTGATGTAGTAATCCCTCAACTCCATGGTTTTTAAGATCCCCTTTAATAATTTTATACCAGAGGATTCGTTCACCAATTTAATTTGTTTTTTTAGCTTAGAAACAAAGAAAACGCTGTGTGTGGCCTCTCGCTTCCAAATACACAGTCACAAGAGTTTGGTGGTAGGTTGTCAAGTGCGTTACACCCAATGTAGTATTCAAGCTATACCCCTAGTCGCTATTTTACACAATAAATACTGCCAACATGAATAAATTAACATAAAACGTGAAAATGGTTAGACAATCGGTGGTGGAATTGCACCACTGGTCGTATAACCCCTCTTCTGTATACTACTCATAGATAATCATGCCAACACAATCTATTACCCTTATAATTGCGAAGGAATATTAAGAAGGTTGCGGGCTTGATTCCATCAGTGATTCATTTTCTGTGCTTAAATACCTGAGAGCATGCACATTCAAACTGAACATATATAGGAAAGTTCTGATTAATTGGGAACGTTTGAAATGATAGCGAAATGTTAGCACTATAAGACCAACGTTTAATCCTGCAAACTATTAAACGATCTCTAGCTTCGAAGTGGGCAAGAACCATTGATCTCTGTATACAGTACCTGGATTGTGCAAGGAGCTCAAAACGTGATGCCACCGCAGTTGACGTGTATGTGGGGTACCAGGAAAAACAAAAGTAGCTAGGATTTGCGAAATTTTGTTGCAACAATTTTATTGTTTAGCTGAAAAACACCAAGAACACCAAATTCATGTCTGGCTTACGATTTCACAAGCCATTTCAAGAAAAAATGGGGCTCAAAAACTGGAGATTTGCTGCAAATTTTCGTACACATCACATCAGACAACTCAATCTACTAGTGCCTGGTCGACCTTTACACTCTTTTGTGATGGGGTGATGGGAGTTGCATGTAATGACTAATTAAGAGACACGCGTTTTTGTTGAACTCAGTCATTACCAAATGCCTTCAAAACATTACGTTTTTCTGTTGATGTTTTTATTCTACTTTGAATCTTCTCTCGATCTTCATTATTGCCATGAGTGAGACTTAGATGTGTTTTACTGAAACGGGGCTTTCCGGGACACGCGGGACTCGATGTATCACCCCGCGAGACTTTGGAATATAAAAATATATATATTTATATATATTATAATTGTATGCTTCATTGACAATTAAGCAAGTAATAATAAAAGAAACATTGTGATCAGCCCAAGGTGTTCGGGAGTGCTACGGATGTTTGGGGGACATTTGTGGGATATTATGGGGCGTTTTGGCGGTCACCCTAATACTTCAAATGGGGAGGACTAAATGAAAGCCTGTAAAGGTTCATGTTAGTTAAATGAATAAATGAGTAAAGAGTAAATGAGTAAGAAGTAATGAGTAAATGAGTAAGGAGTGAATGACTAAATGAGTAAAGAGCAAATGGGTAAATTAGTAAAAAGTAAGGAGTAAGTGAGTAAATGAGGGACGTGATTCACTTATTACCTAGGTCCTTACCCAATTACTTTATTCATTTAGTCATTTAGTCATTTGCTCCTTAGTCATTTGCTCCTTACTCATTTACACCTTACTCATTTACTGTTTACTCCTTCCTCATTTACTCCTTCCTCATTTACTCCTTATTCAGTTATTCATTACTCCTTACTCATTTACTCTTTACTCCTTCCTCATTTACTCCTTATTCAGTTATTCATTACTCCTTACTCATTTACTCTTTACTCCTTACTCATTTATTCTTAACTCCTTACCTATTTACTCATTTAACTCACATAGGCCTTTAAGGCCTTTCGTAAATAAGTATTTAATTTCAAACCGTTCATTTGTTCACTTGTACCAAAGTTGGTGTATTCCTACAACCATTCACGACATCGGAGTATTAGGATGACAGCCAAAACGCCCCCTAATATCTCCAAAACACTCCCAAGGCACCCCCAAAACATCCGAAATACCCATCACCCAGACACCTGAATCTACCAGCTCCTCTATCGCCGTGAACATGGCGGTCATGTTAAGAGCTCTCGTCTTTGTCGTTTTAATAATTACTGTTAAAAAGCCTTCTAAGGTTAGCTGTGATTCTGTTTGCTACTCATTCAACGGAGAACAAATTGATGAAGCGAGAGATACATTTATTTATTCCTCATTGTGGGAACAACGTCAACTACACGGCTTGAACATCAGACCGAAAGTTGCTGTCCAACTCCTGTTGTTGTTAGCTGGTGATATAGAAACGCTTCCAGGACCAACGTTAAAGTGTAATACATGTCTAAAAACAATCCGACGGAATCAGCAATCGAAGAATTGTGCTGTATGTAAAGACAGGTTTCATGAAAGCTGTATGGTAGATAAGCTCGAGGACAATGGAGAAATGTTTTACTGCAAGGTATGTTACACCGAATCGGACACTCATGGCATTACTGTTAACTCGTCTGATGATGAAAATCTGTTTGCTTTTCTCAAACAAAGAGGATTGAATATATTGCACCAAAACGTAAACGGTCTTATAAACAAATTGGACAATATAAAAATATTGTTGGGTGAATCTAGACAAATACATGTACTTGGCATTACAGAGACAAAACTTGATAATAGTATTTTTGATGCAGAAATAGCTATTGACGGTTACACGGCAATAAGAAGGGATAGAACCTCTGGTTCAGGCGGTGGTGTCTGTGTGTTTATTAGAGACGATCTTAATTGGGACAGACGTTACGATCTAGAGTGCGAGGAAATCGAAGCTATTTGGATTGATATGTCTATAAAACACTCAAAATCAATCTTGATTAACATAACTTATAGACCGCCTGAATCCTCGCGTCATCTTGACAAGAATTTTAATGCTTTATTTCATGACAAGGTCACCGCAGCCTTAGCGGAAAACAAAGAAACTTTAATCGCGGGGGACTTTAACTGTAATTACAACAAAAGAACTGATCAAAGGGAACTGAAAGATATGTTCAAGCTTAATGGTTTTAAGCAATTAATAGAAACCCCTACAAGAACAAATCAATCTAGCGCGACATTAATTGACCTTATATTTACAACGCACGAACAGTACATTTTAAATACCTTTGTTTATGCATATGGAATTAGCGATCACGACCTGACTGGAACAATAAGAAAAATGAATTGTAAGAAATATGAACAAAGAAAACATGTCACTCGTAACTATAAACATTTCTGTAGAGAAAGCTACATTGAGGACTTAAGATCTACACCGTGGGACCTCGCTTTAAACATGGACGACTTAAATAACTCGTGGAACCTCTTCAAGAATTTATTGAGGGACTGTATTGACCGACACGCACCAATGACTGAAAAGAAAATATCCGGAAAAGTATGCCCTTGGCTAACTGCTGAAATTAAAAACGTTATACACCAACGGGACTACATGAAACGTAAAGCAAAAAGAACACAAAATGAAAGCGACTGGGCTGAGTACAGAAGACTTCGCAATACTGTGACGTCGACTGTACGAAAAGCCAAAGCAAATTACAACCGAGTCCTTCTAAGAGAAAACAGTGATACTCCTCAACAATTTTGGAAAATAATAAGGAATAGCTATCCAACTAAAGAGAAAAAATGTGAAACGAAAGTATTTAAACTTAACGATCAAGTCACTTCTGATAGAGTTACTATTGCAAATGCATTCTGTTCTTTTTTCACTGGGATTGGCTCACAACTGCAAAAAACAATCGTGAGACTGGAAAATATAACCTGGAAGGCGTATTGTTTTCGTAACCTGATATCCAAAGTAAACCCTCTGATGAAAAAATTTTGTTTCCGAAACATCGAGGTTAGTTACGTATTCAACATACTTAAATCTACTAAAGCAACGAAATGTGCTGGGTTAGATAACATTCCACCAAGACTAATAAAAGAAGGAGCAGAACAAATTGCGGTTCCGCTTACTGCATTAATAAACCGCAGTTTGCATTCTGGCGTATTCCCCACTGCAGAAAAGGAAGCTAAAATATCGCCTGTGCATAAAAATGAATCAAAATCCTTGCTTGACAACTACCGACCAATTTCAGTTTTGAACATATTTTCAAAGGTCATTGAAAGAGCGGTATATGACCAACTATCGGGGTATCTGGAACAAAACAACATGTTATCCAACAACCAGTATGGCTTTAGACCCAAACGATCAACAAACCAGGCTGTTACAATACTAGTTGATGACATAAGAATGGGTATGGACAGAGGAATGGCAACTGGAGCTGTATTCCTAGACCTGCGTAAAGCTTTCGACACTGTACACCACTCGTGTCTTCTTGAAAAGCTTCTTGTGTATGGCATCGAGGGCTATGAATTATTGTGGTTTCAAGACTACCTATTTAATAGATCACAAATTGTCCGATTTGATGGCGTATTATCAAAGGCTGAACACATTACACAGGGTGTACCACAAGGATCTATATTGGGTCCTCTCCTCTTTGCTATCCTAATAAACGATCTTGATCAAGTCCTGAAAGATACCCGAATCCTTCTTTATGCAGACGACACGGTGATCTATTGTTCAGGTAAAGAACACTCAATTATCCAAGATACTCTTAACTTAGAATTAGACAGGGTGACAAAATGGTTATCTCAAAACAATCTCATTCTTAATCTTAAAAAGGGAAAAACTGACTTTATACTATTTGGTACACAACAAAAACTCAGAAGGATGGATAAAGTTGTAATCGTCGTTAACCGCACTCCAGTCAACGAAGCTGAAAGTTATGAGTATCTAGGAGTACATCTTGACAAATATTTAACATTGCACGAACATATGCATAAGATATACAAGAGGTCACTGGCAAGAGTAAAGTTGCTGAAACGAATTCGTCATACCATCTCTCCCACTATTGCCCTCAAGATATACAAAGTAATGATTCAACCCATAATGATATATTGCTCTACGCTATACTTGGGATTACCTTTTACACAAATTAACAAGCTTGAAAAAGTTCACGAAAGAGCAATGCTGATCGTAGATACAGAAAATCCTTCTATCCTAGAGGGTATAAATACGACGCTCCAAAGAAAAGCAGCAGTTGAAGTCTTTAGATGTGTGCACAAGCTAAGCCCTGAACATTTCGACAATTACTTTACCAAGATCACACACACCTATAACACTCGAGGGAATGATTCATCTCTGCAAATTCCAAAAATTAAGACCGAGGCCGGAAGAAGAAGTTTCATTTTTCAAGGAGCTCAAATCTTCAACAAATTGCCAAAAGATGTTAGAGATGAACAGAGTGTTATTCGATTTAAGAAAAAACTTCTTAATTGTACATTCTCATAGATTTTACAAACATTCATATTCTTAAACTTTTATTTGGTGACACTCATAGAACTTTGATATTATATAGTGTTTTTATTGTAGATCTTATTGTATGATATTTTAGGACTTAATTTTACTGTATGTATTAATCTAACTTAACAGGTCCTTGTAGGATAACAGCTTTTAGTAGCTGAACAAGTTTCAACCTGTATAAATATAGATTAATAATAATAATAATAATAATATAGAGTAATTCTTTTGCACTCTTTTGCATGCAACATTGCAAATGGCTAACTAAGAGACACGCATTTTTGTTGAACTCAGTCATATCCTAATAATAATATTTTAATTCCTATAATGCGCAGTTTCCATATTAATATGATTAATGTGCATTACATTATGCGCTCGAAGGCTAACGTGGCCGAGTCGAAGGTATATTAAAGGCACTCTAGGCAGTCACCATACGACCTTGTTTGACCACGGAGCACATCTAGTGTTGATTTTACAGGTGTTGATTTTACAGAAAACGGGAAACCGGAGAACCCGGAGAAAAACTATCGAAGCACAAGAGAGAACCGACAACTTTACTCACATGAGTCTGAAGTTTGGAAGTCAAACTGGGTTTAACTTCGAAACTCATCGATGAGAGGCAACGCGCTTACTGCACGTGCCACACGTGCTTCCAAACATTACGTTTTACTGACTTCAAAACATTGCGTTTTGCTGTTGATGTTTTTATTCTGCTTTGAATCTTCACTCGATTGTCATTATCCTGGCATGAGTGAGGCTTAGATGTGTTGTACTGAAACAGGACCTTCTGGGACACATGGGACTGGTTGTGTCCCTCTGCGAGACTTTGCAAAAGAAACAATTATATAAACATATAGTATGACAAATGGATTACTTGAATCATTAAGTAATTGTTGAACTACAGTACAAAGATCGAACCATTGAATCATAGGAATTGGCAGGTGAAAAAGCGTCATTTAGCGAATTTCTGAAATGGGCCATTTTGGGCCGGTCATTACCCGACCGATTAGTTCATTCTTGAACAGCGATAAGGTTGTTTTTAAAAATATTTAATGAAAACTGTTTACATTGTTTACAGGTTTTGATGCACTACTTGCATGTATATTTTGTAAAAACACAGAGATACAGGTACCAACGCTATAAGTTTAGCAATAGGGTAACCATCTTAACAGAGACAACATTCCTTCGTATAAACGCTCTGTAAAAGTTAACTCGGGGATAGGTTTACCCTCTTGGTAGATACAACTTTCTTTGTATAAGCTCTCTGTAAAACTTAACTCGGGCTATAGGTTTACTCTCTTAGCAGAGACAACTTTTCCTCATATAAACACTCTGTAAAAGTAAACTCGGGGGTAAGATAACCACGCTTCGTTGTGCGATCCTTGTTGGATATCTGTTGTTGTGTTGCAAACACTTTTGGCCATGATTGCAGGCTGCGTGAATTCCATGGCGCAGGTAATGAATAGCTGTGTGTATTTTTTGGTATGATTTTCAAGATTTGTTTCCTTTTCTTTATTTTTTAAATATTGCAGCCGCAGATGAGGAAACCACAAGTGGTGCATTAGGTTATGTCTGTCATTTGGTTTCCATGATTGGAAATTTTTTTCAAGTTCCACTACGTTATCCCGCAGCAATTAAAGGATCTCGAACTACAATGTCAGATTTTGTTAATGACAGATTGCCTGATAAAGAAAGAGAGTAAGTATATAGCGGCCTTTTTAAAGTCGATTATCGTATTATTTTTTATATATAACTAACTTATAGCTGTATGATTAGCTAACAGTGTTATAGCTGTATGATTATTTTTTAGATTTCCTTTATTCATAAAAGGCAAAGAAAAATGTCAATTTGATTTTGGCGTTTTTCTCTTGAACAAGAACATTGCCCAGGTTAGAACATTATTTCATTGTTGGATATCATGAAACTAACCCAAACTAAAACACGTCAGCTACGTACTGTAGGAAGGTACTGTACCACTGTACTGTACCACTTACTTACAGTATTAGCCATGGAGTAGAGATAAGGTATAGTGTTCGAAAACGTCACATTGCGCACTGTGAATGTGTTCAATTGTTATCGTCAACACAAATTAAAGGTAAGTTAAGGTGTATAGTACGAGCTAAGGTTCTTATGAAGGTTATTGTGAGGGTTAGGATAAGGGTTTCGAAACCAACACAAAATTAAACCCTAATCCTAACCCTAGCCTTGATATTAACTTTCATAGTAACTTTCACACTAACCCTCAAATAATTTGTTTTCCGTCTCCCCGCGCGGTAGTCCCGACCGGCGGTACACGATTGCACGACAAAAATATCTCACGTCGCGTTGGTATACAATAAATTTATTTGAGCCGATTTGATGAAGTTGGAAAGCCATGTAGTTGATTGATGCAATGTAATGTTGTTGAGTTGAAGTTCACTTAATGCAATAATCTATTTTGTAAAAGTTTTGTTAAGCATGTGAACATAATTTAATTACCTTTGCCTGGACATTTTAATAGTTAAATGGATAATTCGGCGTGAATGTTAATATTGTGTAAAAAAACAAAATATTTTTTAGGTAATATCAGACTATCAGTTACAATAATCTTTATTACTGGTAGCTCCTAAAATTGCTACATTCCCATAGTGCAACAGGAGTAAAATTACGGAGTAAAATGCCTTGTGCACGTGAGAATTTCGCACACTGGGGTATAATTAGGGTGACTTTATTAATCAAGGTACTGTAGTTTCATCAGGTATATCACATCAATATTATAAATAGTTGATGTTTACATAATGCTTATCAAATTGTAAAAATATCTGCCCATATAGATTCGTTTTTGTCTTGGGCTTAGTACCACTGACTTACGGTTGACTTTACCGAACATGAAAAGTTTATTCGACACAAAATTTGGTGGAAGGTAATTATTTGTTTTCAGTCACTTCTTCCTCCATACTTTCCTTCCTTTCTCCCTCACACCCTCGCCCTCCCTTCCCCGCATTTGTTAAAATGACAGCCAATTTTGAAGTACAGTATCGTTTTCTTAATATCATACTTTTATTTATCTTATTTAAAGTTCTCCATATCGTTCGTTACCCATCGATGTTATCACACGTGTTACGTTACCCACCATTGACCAAGCAACTACCAGTGATAAACGTGAAAATGAAAAACCACAAATACCCAGTGATGATCGTGAAACTATAGAAACAGAAGAGTTGTGTCTGGGAGAAGTTCATTCGCATGAAGACTATATCGTATCGCACACAAACGGACTAGCTGCCGAATCTATTTTACCAATTAAACCACAAACAGCGAAACACAGATTTTTAGGTTCAGGGCAAAAGAAATCTTCATTGAATACCGCGTCTGGGATAAAGAAAGAAAATATTAAAGCTGATGAAGGTAGCCGAGGAATGATGACAGGGAATGGAGCAATGAATGTTGAGAAGGGTAGTGATGGAATAGTTAAAGATAATGAAGTCTTGGGGAGAGATGAACTGCTGAAATCAAGTATTGGATTTTTAAACTGCGAGAAGATAGAAAATAATAGAAGTACTTGTGAAAAGACTAATTTAGTTCCTCCCAAATACAGTTGATGGTAACCCGCTTCATGTTTCAAGAATCATCTAGTGATTTTAGATAATATTTAACGAATAACAAAGTTTATGAAAATTATAATTAGAATTGCTAAATTAAAAAACAATTACGATTTAGCATTGAGGCAGTTTTGATTTAGATTTAGAAGTTCTGGAATTCTAAGATTGTCAATTTGAAAGATAATGCTCATTCCTTTCTCTTCGTTTTGGAAGTTACAGATTAAGGTGGAATGCATTCTGTTGGGAACAATTCAGAAAATAGGCAGAATAAATTAAATAAATTACGTCTTTTTGAAACCTTTCTTTGGATAAAACACAGTAGATGTGAAATAGTTAAGATTAGATACAGTGTTTTGTTTCATAATATTAGAATAAGGATAATCAGAATTCTGACTATCCTTATTCTGAAGTGATAAAGTATGTATTGCATCTATCGATAAACTCAAATTATGTAAGCTCATGCACTTTTTATAACGTACGTATATGACTTAGCTGGTCGGAATATGGTAGATTGGTGCTATGAAAATACTCGTAACATATTATATAAGTTGAATAAACCATCTAAAAATAGGCACTTGGGCCGCCATTTTGAATATGACCGTGACGTCATTTGCTACTTATCTTGCAGTCATGTATTGTCCAGATTTGGGTTGTAATAGCGATTACAAAAATAACGCTGGGAAGAAGCTTGATTTCTTTGCACAAATAATTTGGCAGAAGAACCCTAGTTATTTTTAATATGCTTTACGAGCATTTTTACAACCTCATACTAAGAGATTCCCGTTATTTAAGTCAGATGGAAGTAAAGGAAACAAAACTAAACTAAACTAGTGCAAGTAAACAAAACTACTCTTGTGAAAAACAACGGCGCTAATTTTTACCGAAATCTATTCATCCGCCATCTTGTTGTAATACTTTGCCTAATTAACTGGGAATTTGGTGACGCCACAAGCGGCGTAAACCTGACGAAACTACTCTGTGGATGACGGAATTTCTACTGAATGCTTTTTAGTTCTTCGATTGAAAAAGAAAGACATTCATAGAAATCGAGTTTCAGACTTATAAAGATACGAAGATGGCTAGATAAAAATTTCGCGTTAGTCTGTTTGCGACGTCACACGCATAACTAAAATACATCCAAGAAGGCGGATGACAGGATTATCTTTGAGCACAATTAGTGCTGTTGTCCTGTACATGAGTAGTTTTGTTTACTTGGATTACTTCTCAATCCTTTTTGTTAATAAAAAATATAAAATTATGATTTTTGTTGCCATTGTTCTTTAACGTAAAATAATAGGAGCAGCAAATTCGCGTTATTTGTCTCGTAATTTGTCTCGTTGAAAGTTGCTCACAACGTTTCACTTTCATCTTGTCTCACAACAACTTGTTTCAAGTTGCGACAGAATTTTACGAAAAATCAACTTTTCACAACATTTGATCGCATCTAGTAACACAGAAATGTGTTGCGCGACAATTTACACGAAACATGCAACTGACAACGCAACAATATTGCGAAAAAATGTTACAGAAATTTGTTGCCCGAAGTTACCTTATTACAAGTAATATTTGGCATTCATGTGAAGGAAAATTTCGAGTATTGGAATATATACATTTTGCCTCACTTTAGACGGCTTTAAATTGATATTTTGAAAATGCAACCATTGTTTCCAGTGAAAAATTTAGGTTGTTTTCATAAAATTAAAGAAAATGTCTTGTCTCTCTGAAATCCCAGTTTCCCAGATTTTTCTATCTCCTCTGATTGATTGGTACTGTATTTTACGGATGCATGCATGAAATTATATGTTGATTTTATTGTTGAAGATAAATGTAAATAAAAGAAAATTTTCGTCAGAAAAATTGTATAAGCACAAAATGATTGTGTGGTTTTATGAAAATTAAATGTATTGATTTACTAATACCGCATGTGTTAACAAAAATATCTGAAATAATAGCCCAAAGTAGAAAAAAGCCCACGAAACAATAGCTCAAAGTGGACCTTCACGTCGAATGTCGATATTTCAAGCCGTTGTTTATGTGAATTGAAGCTAATTCCGGATCTTTCTGTTCAAATAGATCCAGGGGCGGATTAACCTATGGGCAACTCGTCCAGGGCCCCGAGCTTCTGAGTTCCCAAAGCTTCTGAGGGCCCAGCTCAAATTTGAAATGCAGGGAAAAACAGACCACAAAAGCAAAAATCATTTTAAAAATTAAAAATCTTGAAATATTTTACAGAATTATTGGATCAATAACAGTAACACATGCCTATTGTCTAATGCAGTGTACTGATATTTGGGGCCCCACAATCTAAATTTGCCCCAGGGGTCTTAATCCGCCCCTGAATGGATCTTTCTGTTCATCGTCATCATCTTGTACAGATTTTGATAACTCCGATTATAAGTGACAGCGCACCATACAGCTTAAACTCCTCAATATCTATGAAACAATGTCTCTCGTTCTAATATCCACAAAGGTGTGAGTCGGTCTACTCAGTATTTTTTCTTCTGTATCTATTTTGGAAACCGCTTCCCGTCGAGAGCCAGGATTAAACTTGTGTCCAGGCCCCACTCCGACATAATTATTTTAATACAGTAAAAACCCGCATAAAAGAACCAGTGGATTAAGAACCATCAGCCTGAAATTTAGGCAATTAAGCACCCAAAATACAAGAACCACTTCAGGCTGACAAATGAGACTGGTTCTTAAAAAACCTTAACTTTTGTACTTTAGTTGAAAGCATGTTCTAAGGGCAGGTATATGCAGGTACATACTTAATTTAATATTATTGCAAATGCAAAAACATAATCTGTTGTTTATTACTCAACGAGGATACATTTTATCAAATTTGGAGGCTTTTATATGAAAAACAATATGAAATATGTTTGGCAATATGAAATACAATTGGGATGTTAATGTTCAATTTATGTGAATACAAGACCTGGGTCAACAGCTCACTAATTAAGGAAACAAATATTCAAAACACTAAACCAGGAACAATTGTTTTTGACTAGAAATAAGAACCAGTTAAGATCCAACTCGGTCTGATTTCTCACTACCCATTATATAAGAACCACTTCAGGCTGATGTCAAAAAATAGTGGTTCTTTTATTTGTTCTTTTACTGTACCATCATGATCTGCAAACTAGTAACCGAGACACCAAGTCACCTTTGCATCAGAAATAACATTTGAAAATTGGTAGTGCGTCAGTCAACCTAAAAATTCTACAAAAATCTATTTAAGGTAGCAAGATCCCTCTGAATACATTTTTAATACCATACAATATAACAATTAACCCTTACAACCATTTGATAGAACATATGACATAATATTTCCACACAAAACGTTTGCATAAATTATGCTAATTAGCTGACGAAATGGCCGCCGATTGGTCAAAATCGGGATATACTTCAAACAAATTTGCCATTTTCCAAACACTATTTCTCCCTCATTTCCCCATATATTTCAATAAAATTTTCACCATGTCAACGAGTTAACTGCTATTGAAGATGAAGAAAATTGGCTATTGGAACTGTGTCAATCGTTCTACGAAATCGAGATCAAGACTGATTACTAATTAGATAAAACAGGTCGAGCAGAGTTAGAAAAGGAGGAAAAAAGACAAGAAGAAATCCAGGCAAAGCGTGTGAAAGAATTGTGTATCAAAAGAGACCAAGAAGGTGTGAAATTGCACAAATGTGTCGAAGTGCTGTTGAGCCCAAACATATTGCCATGTCTCTGAAGGATGCTATGAAGAAATTAGATGAAATAATGGTTAAATGTGATAGTGCTCAAGAGGAGTAAATCACCGCGCTGATCGGCAGTGATGAAAATATAATAGCTTGCCAAGAAATTTGGATTGTAAAAATACAAGTATACAACAAGATTCGTGATGAAGGCAGGATTTTCATCAGTCTGCATGAGAAGAAAGAAGTCATGCCGATCGTCACGGCCAAGTCCGGAGAAAACAGTGGATCAGGTTAGGGAAACTAAAAATTGAACCTTTTAGTGGAGAATTAAGAAAATATCCAACGTTCAATTAAGGAAGAATCCTAAAGCACATCAAGCCGATGTGTGCATTAAAGTCCTACCTTGCAGCTGCAGAAGATGTAGTTATCCTGGGTGATGATGGTGTCGAGATATGGAAACGACTTGAGAGAAAAGTATAATGAGAGCAAGCTGGTGGACTCCATAATGGCTGAGTTGAAACAACTCAGAGCAAGTACTAACGAGGATGCCATCGAAACACTACAATTAGTGATCAAAGTTGTCGAAAGAGCTCATCGAGACCTAAAGAACCTGGGACTGGACAAGGAGATAAGCAATTCAACCATAGTCAGCATGATAGAGGGAAAGCTGCCTGAAGTGAACTTATAGTATGAACAAATTCCCCGCACTTCTGGAATTGTCACTGCATGCGGTTTAAAGAATGAATAGAGTATAAATCAACCAGTCTACGAGCGAAACCCAAGACGAAGATTCCGATCCAGGAAATAGAAAGAAAGTGTGGTGTTGGCGTCATCCAAACAGCACAGACCATCCCATTTGGAGATGAAAAGCGTTCGCAAGTAAGTCAGCTGCAGACAAAGTGACTTTAGTTCGAAAACACAATGCCTGCTTTTCCTGAGGAAAGACGCTATTTGTTCCATTCCGTGCAATGACTGTGATCAGGAGTACATCGGTGAGACTAAATATCAGTTTCGTACGCGTGTAAAAGAACACCAAAAGGCAATTTTCTTTTCAAATTCCAAAATTATTACCACTAATCCGCGGTACCATAAGAGACGTTGTCTGGAGGCTTGGCGTATCAATAGCGCCCACGCCCCATTGAATCGCGATGACGGTGGTTTACAGTATTACCAGAAGCTTATTTGCATCTTGTTAATAGATAACGTCATTATCGGTTCTATGGGGCCTAACTTTACAACGATCACCCCTGATGAAGACACTAGATTGGAGTGTCGAAATGTTGTGTCATGGACAGTAACTTTTAAGGTTACGTTCAAAAAAATTTTTAAAGCCAAAGAAGCGTCAAACTATATATATGTATTTCTATTCGATGGAGCGATTAGGAGTTCGGTCTTGTTCGATCTTGCAAATGTGGCCAATGTCATCCAGGTGGAAAAGACATGACACTTAAGGAAGAAAGAGAATACAAGCTGATCAAGGATCAGCTTATCTAAAAATCTGACCAAACGAAGTGCGCTGGCTATCCGTTGATCAAAGACCCACGAACACTACCAGACAACAGACCCTTTGTTTTAGGAGCATTGAAAGCTATGGAGAGACGCCTAAAGAAATTTCCAGAACATGCCAGAGTTTACCAAAAGCAAATCGAAGACATTATCAAGAGAGGCCCGCGGCCCGGAAGTTGACCAAGGAACACATGGATAAATACAAGTGGACCAGTATTCTATATATCACACCATAAAGTGCTAAAACCAGAGAGCAAGAGCACTCCCTGCAGCATAGTCTTCAATAGCAGTGCAGGGGTCCGGACATGCTAAACAAACTTCTTGGTGTCCTTGGCGCGTACGATTCCGGGAACGACCATGCAGTGGCTAATGAAGAACAGTGGATAAGTAATGAAATAAGAACAATCGATAAGTAATGAAAGAAATTGATGAAGTCCTCGGAAAAGGAGGATTCAAGACAAATGATCGAGTGGATCCACTCAGGGAGTAATAAAAAAGGTCAACAATCATTGGTCATGACGAACAACGAGCTGTTCAACTAACTACTCACTCGTCCAAGTGCTCCCGCCAATGGCACGGAAAGAATACTTGGAATGCGATGGGATCCAGTAAGTGATACGCTTACCTACGAAGTCTCAAGATGAATTTCTGTAAGAAGCGTATAAATGTACATTCAGAGCCAAAACTATCTAGGGAGCAGGTTCTATGGAACACTCCATTACCATTTATAAAGAGACAAGTGTTATCACAAGTCAACGAAATTTATGACCCAATGGACCTTATATTACCTTTCACGGTTAGAGCCAAGATCATGCTTCGTAAACTATGGGGTCAAGAGAAGAAGGTAGAGTGGGACGACCTTATCCCAGAGTGTTTCAGACAATAATGGGTGTATTTCTTCGAAGAATTGTTTCAATTGGAGTATATTCGCAGACAGAAAAAAAAGCTCTTGCCATGGAGTATTTCCATCTCAACTTGTAGTATGAATTTACTCTGGCATAAACCTCTGGAAGTCATATATGGCAGTCGGAAATCAAAATATTCGGCACGAATAGAGCGCTGGGTGCTACGTACAGTGTACGTCTTCAACCATACTCTTTTAACATAATTTACAGACCAGGAGTAAACAACCCTGCTGATTATCCATACAGACACCCAACGAAAAGAAGCACAAAACAACAAAAGATGACTGAAGAATATCTAAACTTTATCACCCGTAGTGGTGTACCCAAAGCAATGACCTTAGAGGAAATTGAAACTGCTACAAATGAAGATAAAACCCTGAAAGGACTGAGAGCAGCAATTAAATTAAATAAGTGGAACTATGACGTTATCAAGCCTTATAAAGCTGTAAAAGATGAACTCACAATCACTTCCAAAGGTATAATTCTTCGTGGATCGAAAATAGTGACCAGAAAATTTGGTTTCCTAACATAGATAACATGGTGAAAACCACAATTGGTCAATGCATTCTATAATAACTAGTCATGAAGTCAGAGAGTGATTTATTCGACACGCACCTATATTTCTGGGTATTGCACGACTTAGTGATGTGGATATCCAGCCATTCTGAATGGCGATCTATAATCAATAAGAACATCTTTCCCATAAACGGTATGGAGTCCATCCACATGGAGTCTGGACCATGCATGGTCGATGTGGCCATGGGTGTAAAGGTACTCTCGGTGGTGTTTTCTGGTGTAACTGGCATGTAGGACAGCTCCTTGTCCGTTCTTCTATTTCTTTATCCATGTCCGGCCACCAGACGTAACCATGGGCCAAACCTTTCATCCGAGATACTTCAGGATGTGCTTCATGAAGAATACTTCATAACGTCTTCCCTTGATCACCGCTCTTGATCCCCACAGGAGACAACCTTCTTGAATACTCAATTCTTGTCTTCGGGAAAAGTAGGGCTTGATTCTTTTATCTTCCACCGATGTTGGCCATCCTTGCAAGGTAAACTTGTACACTTGCTCTAATACAGGGTCTCGAGTTGTCCAGTGTTTAATTTTCGTAGTGTTTAATTTTCGTAGCATTTACTGGGCTTCCCGACAGTTAATCCATCAGATTTACAACTAAAGGAGGGATGGGTACTGTATCATGATGTACTGTAGCTAAAATTATCATTCCATTCATTAATGAACAACTCATTAATGAACAACAGCATCAACTATTATACTAGAAATACGAATCCGCAATAATCCCCTCGCTCGCCTTTTCTACCACTACCCCCCACCCCACTCCTAGAGTTTTTTGGATAATGGTATCCCCAGTGCCCAGACCGCGTATATCGATAACAAATCCCAAAAGGCGGGTTCGTCGTACGTATATTTTGAACGTTATCTCGGCCAATATTTACTCGATTTCAATTCTGAAAGCAGTTTTGAAATTACCGAGTCTAAATATATCACATACGTGTATATTATATTACCTCATCCAATAATTATTTATTTACAACTCCTGAAACCTTACATAAACAAACGTTTCAAATTGCAATGAGCCTAAATCAATTTAGCAATAAGAATTAACTATCTATTCCCAGTTTAGATTTTTGATTTGTGCTGAACTAGCTTTCTGCATCAGAGTTCGAGATTAAAATTTGAATACCAATTACTGTGTTCTTTACTCCAATCACAGCCCACTAAACAATCTAGATAACATTGTTTTGCAGCAAGTAACACATCCCAACGGAATTGACTTGGTCAGTCACATCCCTCTGTGTATAGTTTCCTCGCAGCGCTTGGGTCCATGTAGTCCGAGTGAACGTCTACAAGGCGTCTTCTTTTAGTAATAAAACGTTGTTGACTTTATTCTCTGCGTTTTTAACTGTTGTTTGTTTATGAACAATGTATCCTTTGACGGCTTCGTTGTTAAGAAATACACATCCTATGCATAATAATGCATTATAGGATTAGGTTATTGCATCATATCTGCATTAGTGCATATGCATTTGTGCATATATCAAGAATTATCAAGGCCTCGGTTTGTATTGTCCTCCTTCGACTTCAGACAGGTAACACAAATCTCGTCCTTGATAATTCTTGATATTATGCTCAAATATAGCTCAACCTCATCCAATAATTGTGAATTGTCTTATTTTATGAAGTTAATGTGGATATATAAGTTAATGTGGATATATAAGTTATATGTTTTGTTGAAACGTCTTGTTTTTACCATTAGTATTCGTTATCACCCGGTGTATTCGTCATCAGCGGGTGATTCGAGGTCAAATATTAGTCATGCCCCGGAGAAATAGAGGGGAATTCAAGTTTAAATTGACTGGTCACGTGGTACAAATCTGTCTCTTTGATTGGACAATTTATAGTTGAGATATAATATAAGTGAAAAGCGCCCCACCATTAATACAAACTGCAATTTCAGCTTCAAATAATATAACATAAAAAGGACTAAATATAACTTAATTTTTTTAATCGTGACATTTTATTTATCATACAGTAAGACACTGCAAAACATCCTTGAACGCATTGTCTTCCAATAGCTCCTCCCTGCCCAAAACAGAGCATTTATGGCTCGTCCATGACATCTCTTTCTCAATCTTCTTCTTTACTGGCGATACGATTTTTTAATGTATCTAATTCACACAGGAAGGCGAAAGTACAATGCAGGTTTTTCATGCACTAAGCGAATATATTAGGACAAAAATCAAATCTGTTCGTTCCCCCAATGCCTACTAAAGCATTTGTATACAATAATTTCTGAACCTAGTAAAGCCTGACTATATCTACAAAATAGCAAAGTCATTTTTGAAACTATCATTTGGAAAGAAAAAGGATATTAATAATAAATGATGAAGTTCACATTTTCGTTTCTTCTACTGCGTCTGGATCAACTATAAAATGGGATTTAAACAGCTTTTACATGTGTATACAATCCTTCAACTAGATAATTGACCATTGAGCATCATTTAAAATTACTATCTACCACAGCAAAGAAGATGGTGGTTGTTTATAGTGCCTATAGTGTAAACCATGGATAATTTTTTTATTTTCTGTAAAGAAAACGCAAAAATAGCCCATAAGGTCTTTACAGTTTATCGGAAATACGTGTATACATGCACTATGTGTCAGCATTACGATCATTATTTACATATTGCGGTTTTGCGGGTTTTTTTTGGGAATATATACTGTATATATATATTTATGCAACCCTGTGTGTTAAAAATATTTGTATACGATAAAATATACAATATTTTTATTGTATATTTTTATATACAATAAAAATATAGGTAACGATATGATAGAGGGTGCAATTAAGGATTTACACTACGAGTGATATTTGAAAATTGCGCCAAAATTGCATAGGTCGGTGAGGCGAGTGCAATGTGGCCCAATTTTTAAATATCACCAGTAGTGTAAATCCTTAAACATTTATACTAGTTATTATATGTAAATGTTCCTCCAGATAAATTGGTTAAAAACATTTTGTTCGTCTTGGAAAAATCAATCGTTTTAGAAAAATTAATTGCATTGGTTGCACTAGAGTGCAATTGATAAAATAATTAAACTCCTCTTGGCCAATCAGAATGCATTAGTTTTGTCATTCATATAATAAATGGTAGCTATATAATAAATATCTCACAAACACATTACTTGCTCGTCCAGTGCCATGTGCTTCCTCGAATGCAATAATTTCCGGCGCTTGTTGAGTGTCATCTGTCTCTTGCTTTTGCTCTACGGGAAAGATTTATGTCACAATCAGCTAATATACTCAACTGTTAATCCACCTCAAAAATCACCTATGCTCTTTCGTCCTCCAATAATTAAAAGCGTTGTAAATCTGTAATAAATATCTGCGTACCCCACTACCCCTTCATAAACAGCATTGACCCAGAGCGTCAAAAGATGTATTGTTACAACTTTTCACACAACGAATTTTACTGTTACACGTTTCAGTTAAGTGTTGTATTAAAAAGATAACTTATGCTTTTCTCGAAGTTCTATTGCAAATTACAACAACAAAAAGTTGCTGACAAATGATAAGAAACTAACAACGGAATAATATTGCGAGTTATATTGCATATGTTGCAAATTTGTTGCTTATGAACTTTACTTTTAAAGGGGAACTGTACTAAAAATATATAATATTTTAATCAAAGACCTGCAAGTGTTATGTTTTTCATTCTCTAACATTTTATACTTCTAGACGCCACCATTTTAGAGTTTCTCGATTTTAGAATTTGCTCAAACTTGATGTATAGGGTGACTGTTCTTTTCAATTTTGGCGTCATTGAGTTTACGAAACAAAAGACAAGCACTCAACATTTAAGCATTCAAATAGCATTTCCCCAGGACGAAATCACATCATTTACGACAGTGAACCCTAAACGTCGTATCTGTATAATTATATAGGTATCATGCACCTGCTGATCTAATATCGCTGTCCATGTGTTCCAATGCAATACCTGGAGCAGGTTGGTCTTCTGCATTACCTTCTTCGTTACGGTCTAAGTGAGAGATTTATACCACAGATAGTTAATAATAGAGGCTTAGTCCATCTTTCATTGTATATATATATATACTATATATATATATATACTATATATATAAATATATATATATATATATATGTGTGTAGGTTTTGGTCTACGAAATGCAAAGAGTGCTCAACAACATATAGTTAGAGCAAATAATAGATTTTAGCTTACCTCAAAACTGGTCTGCTACAACTTGTTTCATCTGTAAAAGAATCTTCAGGCAGTCACTGCCTGAAGATTCTTTTACAGATGAAACAAGTTGTAGCAGACCAGTTTTGAGGTAAGCTAAAATATATATATATATATATATATATATATATATATATATATATATATATATATATATATATATATATATATATATATATATATATATATATATATATATATATATATATATAATATATATATATATATATATATATATATATATATACACACATATATATATGTATGTATATATATATATATATATATATATATATATAAAAGTAGAGTGCTGCGTAGACAGTGTTTTGAATATATAGCAAAGTGAAAAGGTGGTAAACTGCCAAGAATTTAGTGACGAGATACTGACGTTTCGAGCGGAGCCCTTCATCAGAGTAAGACGAGATGAAAAATTTCATCTCGTCTTACTCTGATGAAGGGCTCCGCTCGAAACGTCAGTATCTCGTCACTAAATTCTTGGCAGTTTACCACCTTTTCACTTTGCTATATATATATATATATATATATATATATATATATATATATATATATATATATTATATATATATATATATATATATATATATATATATATATATATATATATATAGAGCCCAGCTCAAAATTAGAATGTGGAGAGCCATCTCGTAACAAACATGAAACAAACAAGAAACAAATTTTAAAGATATTTTACTGACGTTTCGTTGCCAACGCGCAACATTCTCAAAGTGAATTAATACAAGATGTGAAAACTATTATTTAAATATATTTACAGTGTTAATAATAAGCCAATGATCAAAACAGAGTTAAAACAAAGATGACGTTTCCGTTGAGGCAAACAAAAGAAATAGCTCATTTGCAATCATTTGGGTTTAAATTTAGAAATAAGTAAACTTTCTCTGATTAGTAATTCAAACGTTGAATTACACGAAGAAAGAACAGAAAAGTCATCAAAAGAAATGTGGTGGCAAGTTTCGTTAGAATGACATCGTATGTTTGAAAGTGAAGGCTGAGACAGTTTCTTGTCCGTTAAAGCCGAGACTCCCATGTGTTCCGAGATGCGCGTGTGTATAAATGACGGTATTTTGAAAGTTCAGTTTCACTTGCGTATTTTTCGTTTCTGAAGGATTTCAAATGGTTTCGGTATCTTTGTTTAAAAGCGTTGGCTGTTATTCCGATGTACTTCTTGGTCTCACCGTTGTTGCTGTGGTGACTTCGGCTTGGTAGACTACGCTTTTATTTTTTCGAGTTGTCGACATGTAATGGGACACCAAATAATGACATGTATATAATACAGTAACTATTGTCAGTTGCCTGAAGATCGCATGTAGCGTGAAACTCAGAGTTGCGACTCCTGTATTCAAACTAATTATATTTCGCTCTACCTGCAATGGTATTGCCGTATTGAGCGCTCTCATATCCAAAGTCATATTTGTAACTCACCTGTTATACTTATATTTTATATATAATATATATAGATATGGAAAAATACATATGTGGAAAAAGTGACTGCCCCAATCGAATCGAACCCTGGTCTCCGAATCAACGTTTGGGAATTGAACCCGAGGTATACGATGTTTGACTGTTCTGACCGTGTCTCAATAGTTCAGTGGTTAGAGCGCCGATGCGTTGATTCGGAGACCTCGATTATATATGTGTTGGTCAATTCGACATCTCGTGTGTCGAGTGGAAGCGTCCGAATTGACCAATAAGAGTATAGAGTGTAATTTGAAACTCGAGGGGATTCAACGGCCGTATTGGGGTTACTAAATATATCGTATCTAAGTTACTTAGAAAACTAATTACATTTCATTATAAAATCAAAACTACTAAATGTATAACCAATAAAACTATTATTGCTACAAAAACTTTAATTAATAATAATAATAAAAATAAAATAATTTAATAATCAATTTCTATAATATAGACACTCGTGGTATGTTTAAAGTGTCACTAAGACGAAAAAATCGTTTACCAATTTTGATCTTAGTTTATCATAATTACGAAATGAGGAAGAAAGACGTTCTCGGTTTCTCAATATCTTATCCCGTTCTCGAGATATTTAGGTTTTTGACAAAATATATGCAAATTAGACAGTGTACGACGTCATTTTCTCACATAGACGTAAATAAAATACACAAAATGAGGATTATCTCTGCAAATAATAGGTAGAAAGTTTTCAAACTTTGGACATTTATGGTAAGGTGGAATGTACACTCTACTGTACATATTATATAGTTGCCATGGAGATCGTTTGAAAATAAGCGTCTTTTGTTTCGTAATTTTCGTAATTGTTGTCACTTTTTAAAAAGAATAAGGTGATTTAAACCTCCGAAGTACAATATTTACGTGTCTACAAATATTCGTGTGTATGCATTACAATAAATGTTGTTTGATAAAGAAGAAATAAACACTTTTTGTTTTATAAATGACAGGTGCCTATTTCCAAACGCTTCGTGGCAACAATATAATTTGTGCAGTATGGTGCACATTTCACCTTACCACAGATGTGTAAAGTTTGATCATGAAAATGTCTGATTTCTTGCTCATTCGCTTTAGTAAAACATCCTCCATTTTTTTTTTCATTACTAATACGATATAAGTTTTTTAACTAAGATGGTACTGTATAAGAACCAATAAGATTGCAGAATAGCTCATCTCGGGGATGTCTATATTATAATGATTATATTATACAGTCTCACACAAATTAGTTCAGCCAATAAGAATAATACAATAAGAAATAATATATTTTTGCAACACTTACTTTGCGCACAGCATGGGGATTCGTTGCATCTAAACCACCCTTTAATTTTGTTCCAAAAGAAAGACGAGGTGATGGTGTATATGATAGGATTGATGGCGGAATTAATGGTAGCCACGCAGATTGAAAACCAAGCATAAAGCTCGTTTTCGGTATCGCTCACAATTCCCGCAAGGGAGATGTAAATAAGAATGGCGATTGGAAACCAACACAGAATATCGGTAAGGATAATGGCAACAAATCTGACGCTCATTTCAGACTCCTCCTTCTTAGATTGAGAATTTTCTGAGTCTCGGCCAGAGACGTAGGACGAGTATAATATGGAACAGTAGGCCCAGGCCATGAAACAAGCAACCCCAACGTTGAGCACGCCGAAAATAGCAAGACCGTATTCCCAGGCTGGATCATTTTCACCAGGCAGTTGCAGCGGCAAACAAAGAGCATTGGTACCATAATACCCGTTAGCTTGCTCCTCGTCGTAAAAATAGCTTTTGACCACTGCTGGAACCACGGAGATGGTGAAAGAGATCAACCAGATGAAGGCAATAATGATAATGTAGGTACCACGCTTCACTGGCGTGTATCTCAAACCATGCAGGACTATTTTACGTCGGTCGTAGGTAATTACCGCTAGACTGAGAACACACACTTCACTAGACATGAGAGCAATGACACCAATACTTTTGCAAGCCACACTGGAACGCCACTCGTGATCATAAAGGTAGTAATCCCCTCGCCAAACAAGATCTCGGTTTACCACAGCAGCGATATACAGGCCCATCAAAAAATCACCAATGTTCAGGTTTAGGATGATGATATTTTGGACATAGAAGGTATCAAGGTATGCGATTCTTAAGGCCAATGCAATTGCATTTCCTCCAACGATAAGCACAAGAACGACCAACACAATGTATCGTAACACTTGGCTTTTTATCATTTTGTCACAGTCCGACAAAGAATCTTCTGGTCCGATACAGTTGACATCGGGTCTTTCTTTTTTTACGAAACAACACTGAGAAAACATGCTGGTATTCCTAGAAAAGAAGAGAAAGACACCAGTTAAATGTTATGTATCGAGGAAGCAATTGATGGAGGGATACAACATCCAACCACCCAGCCTTCTATATATTCACATTGATTTACTCAATGTTCTGTTTTTATAACAGGTAAGGCTGGAAAATGGTATAAAGTTCATGCTTACAATTCTTTTAGTTTTTTCAACTTCAATAGAAATTTCCAGTTATTAATGTATAGGCCAGGCATTTCCGAAATATCACTGGAAATGTAAATGAAAACAGAAATTTCTGAATTAAAAAATAACTGACGTTTGCTTTACAAAAAAACAACGCTTACAGTGTCTCCAGGTTTTCCAAGGTTTTCATGCTGTCTGGGTCAAGCCTTTTAAGACGATTATTCCGCAAAATCCTAAAAATTATCAACATAAACTAAATACGTCTCTGAGAAAGACGAAATCGAACTGATAGCTAAATCACGTGCATTGGAACATATGTAAATATTCCACTATTAATTTCCATCAGCAAAAAGGTCTTTGTAACAATATCTTAGTATGCTTGCTTGAATGTCCCTACCAAGTCCTTGCGAAGTAGTTACCTATGTTGCTGTTGGCAATGTCGTTGATGAAAATAAGCGTGTGAATGAAATGATCACCCAACTTATTACGTTAAAATTGTAAACCCAAAAGCTTCATCCTCCATCTTGCTATTCAAGTTAGATCAAGATTGCCTTAATGTTTCAGGTATATGGCAAGGCATATTTTAACATATATACTAGGGGGCCATTTGGCCCCCCAGGCCCCCTTGTTGACCCCCACTCCCTGGGCCCTTTTCTATACATTACCATACTTAAATCGTTACAGCAGGCATGTCAGACAATACATTGGGTCGGTCACAGTGTGAATGATTTGATTCTTTGACGAAACAATGCTAAGTTCACTTAGTTCAGCTATAAAGTTTGAAGACCTTGAACACAAAATGACCTTTATTTTAATTTAAAGTAATGCAGTTAATGCATGGCCCAATGTAGTGCGGGCGCATGTGAAACGTGTGTAGTCTTTCACTCTTTTGTGTATTTTCTAGGACGTTTTAGAATATTCAGAATTATGTAAAATCTTCACCCAAAATGCAGGAAATGGCGTTTCAGAGATTCTAGATTTAAAAATTTTCAGGGGGAGGATTGGGCCCTTATCGTTGTTTTGGCCCCCCACTCCAAAATCCTTAAAATATGCCTTGGTATATGGTAAGTGACAGTTTGCTCTAATTGTCATTTATTGCCTAGTGATTATTACCATTTGTAATACCCAGATTATAATCGATGTTGTAATTGTGTATGGATAAAGGGCGTAAATCGTTACCTGAAAGTGGGGGGTGTCGAGGGCGTAGCCCGAGGACACCTAGGAGGGTCGGGGAAAATTTAGAAATTCAACGCCTCTGTGATACCATTTCCTGCATTTTGAGTCCTGCACTTTGGGCCTAGTTCTTGTTGTTATTATACACCTTTTCGAGATGCAATAAATGATCTTGCGATAAATGCCCTAAAATCTACATCGGTGAAACTGGGCGACGCCTTTCAGACAGGTTTGCTGAACATCTTCGTTCCGTGAGGAACAATGATGTTGACAAACCTGTAGCCCGCCATTTCAACAGCTCTAACCATTTGGTTTCAGACATGAAAGTCTGTGCCATCCTTCCCATCTCAGGTGGTAACGATAACCGCAAACGGCAAAAGAAGCGTCTCATTTTTAAACTTGGCACCACACATCCTCTTGGTCTTTTACTTAATTTCCTACAAGTTTTTTGTTATTTTAGTTTGCTTCGAACTTTTTTATTATTAGCTTATGCACTTTCATTCCTTCCAAGTTTTTGTTTCTTACTGCTTTACTATCGCCTAATCCCCTTAATATTGGACCTGTCATTTCCCCCTCCCCCTCTGATCGACTGTAAAAATAGCAAATGATTTAACTTTTCGCATCTCATTAATTATTAGTTTGTTTATCTCCCGTGCATTTGATTGGCTACTTTCTACTTGTGACACCTGGCATATATATAAACCCTGTTTATTTTATTTCATCTCGTCTTACTCTGATGAAGGGCTCTGCTCGAACGTCAGTATTTCGTCACTAATTTCTTGGCAGTTTACCACCTTTTCACTTTGCTATATATTCAAAATACTGTCTACGCAGCACTCTACTTTTTTACTAAATAATTATATATATTTATAGATGTTTATATAAAGAAAACGCATAAAATGACATAATTTAATTAAATACGTCGATTCATTAATCTAACTTACAATCGTTTCAATCGATTACCAGGAGCAAAAAAGTTCTTTGGCAATTTTGCAAGATTGTTGTCTGATAGATCCCTATATAGATTTTAAAAGGAAACGTTTGATTGCATGGACTAAGAAATTCCTTGAAAAACAATTATTTAAAAGTAAGGCGTTATCATTTTCGTTTTGTGTTTTTAAAAAAGCGCGATTATTTATTGCATACATGCATCCAATTGGGAATAATTTAATTTAAAGGTAATTCTAAGACATTGCTTTGGTTACTTATAACAAGTCCACCAATCGATTATCGATTGAGAAGGAAGGTTTTGGCATTTTTCAACTTATCATCCAACTTATTACGTTAATCTTTCTTTAGTTTAGTTTAGTAGATTTATCACTCTTTTAGGTTAACGGAATACCCCAACAGGCGAGAAGCCCAATTGATAGGGGTTCCGAGGGCCTACGATTTATGGTCGTTATCCGAGAAGACTCGAAAGTCTTACCATTTTGCTGGTATTATTGCAAAGGCAGCACTTTCTCCTCGATTATTTTTAAGACCATGAGTGGTGGTTCGTCCCAGGATTTGAACCTGTGTCTCCCAGCTGCTCATAGACATATGTGGTAACCATGTGTGGTAACCAGATATATCAATGTTTTTCAAACACAACAATCCGGATTATATCTGTCAATTAATTACTCTACAATTTTCTATGATTCATTATTTTTGCCTATTGTATCTTGGTTATGTTTTTCAAGGCACAAACTAACAAGTTAAATGCATGCACATTATACCGGCAAAGTACTTAATATCTTTTTATCTAGATCCAACGCTTACAATGTTTCCAATTGTTTAAGGTTTGTCATACTCTGTGGATATATTGTTTTGAGTTTATTTTTCTGAAGGAACCTAAACAATTATATATTCATAGAAGTTTACATAGAAGAAAACATATTAAAAAGTACAATTTAATTAATTAAATAATTGGATTGATATTAAGCTGACTTACAATCGTTTCAATCGATCACCAGATGCAGAAAAGTTGTTTGACAATTCTTTAATACAATCTTTCACAATTACTTGTCACGTGTTCAACTATGCTTTTAGTTTTATAATTGGTTGGCAAGATTTCATTTAAGACTCTTATTACTCTACAATTTTCTATGATTCATGTTTGCCTATTATATCTTGGTTATGTTTTTCTGGGCACAAACTAACAAGTTAAATACATGCACATTATACCGGCAAAGTACTTAATGTCTTAATTGTCTTTTATATAGATCCAACGCTTACAGTGTTTCCAATTGTTTAAGGTTTGTCGTACTCTGTGGATATATTGTTTTGAGTTTATTTTTCTGAAGGAACCTAAACAATTATATATTCATAGATGTTAGAAGAAAACATATTAAAAAATACAATTTAATTAATTAAATAATTGGATTGATATTAAACTGACTTACAATCGTTTCAATCGATTACCAGGAACAAAAAAGTTCTTTGGCAATTCTGCAAGATTGTTGTCTGATAGATCCCTATATAGATATTAAAAGGAAAAGTTTGATTGCATGGACTAAGAAATTCCTTGCAAAACAATTATTTAAAATTAAGGCGTTATCATTTTCGTTTTGTGTTTTTAAAAAAGCGCGATTATTTATTGCATACATGCACATACAAGATCATGTCTTCATCTAATTGTTATCCAATTGGGAATAATTTAATTTTACTTAAAGGTAATTCTAAGACATTGCTTTGGTTACTTACATATCCACCAATCGATTATCGATTGAGAAGGAAGGTTTTGGTATTTTTCAACTTATCATCCAACTTATTACGTTAATCTTTCTTTAGTTTAGTTTAGTAGATTTATCACTCTTTTAGGTTAACGGAATACCCCAACAGGCGAGAAGCCCGATTGATAGGGGTTCCGAGGGCCTACGATTTAAGGTCGTTATCCGAGAAGACTCGAAAGTCTTACCATTTTGCTGGTATTATTGCAAAGGCAGCACTTTCTCCTCGATTATTTTTAAGACCACGAGTGGTGGTCCGTCCCAGGATTTGAACCTGTGTCTCCCAGCTCATAGACATATGTGGTAACCATGTGTGGTAACCAGATATATAAATGTTTTTCAAACACAACAATCCGGATTATATCTGTTAATTAATGACTCTACAATTTTCTATGATTCATTATTTTTGCCTATTGTATCTTGGTAATGTTTTTCAAGGCACTAACAAGTTAAATGCATGCACATTATACCGGCAAAGTAGTTTATATATTTTTATATAGATCCAACGCTTACAATGTTTCCAATTGTTTAAGGTTTGTCATACTCTGTGGATATATTGTTTTGAGTTTATTTTTCTGAAGGAACCTAAACAATTATATATTCATAGAAGTTTATATAGAAGAAAACATATTAAAAAGTACAATTTAATTAATTAAATAATTGGATTGATATTAAGCTGACTTACAATCGTTTCAATCGATCACCAGGTGCAGAAAAGTTGTTTGACAATTCTTTAAGCTTGTTTTCTGATAGATCCCTATATAGGTATTAAAAGGAAACATTTGATTGCAGGCGACTAAGAATCTTCCTGCAAAATAATTATTTAAATTGTTACCGGTATGATGCACATGATACCGGTAAATTACTTAAAGTGTATATACAATGAAAAATTCAGTGTATATACAATGAAAAATTCAGTGTATTATACAATGAAAAATTCAGTGTATATACAATGAAAAATTCAGTTTGCGATAAACCCTCTTACTTTAAAAAGCTCTGAAATTTAAAATATTGGCGTTTACGACTCTACCATGTCTTACTTCATTCTTGAGATATGAAGATTAATTTGTTTGATATGTAGATATCACACTGCATACGTCACACTGTATAATGAACTGTACTGATATATACAGTTACTTGCCAAAAGTTTAAATACAAGCTCAAAAAGTTCAATATTGTGCAAAATTTAATTACAATCTTTCACAATTACTTGTTACGTGTTCAACTATGCTTTTAGTTTTATAATTGGTTGGCAAGATTTCATTTAAGCTAAAGTAAACACAAAATGTATCGGATAATGTTAACAAAATGTTGGGGCTTCTGTCAATACTTAGTTGCAAATTCCTGTGCTTTGAGGACCTTCTTTGTTCATTTAGGCATGGATTCAACCGCGGTCTGGACAGTTTTTTTGGGAATTTTTTCCATTTTTTCCAGAACAATATCCTCTAGTTCAGCAATATTTGTCCTTGGTCGAGGGTTTCTTTTGCTGATTGTCTTCCTCAGAACCACTTTGAACTGGCCACTCAAGGCTTGTTACACGATTTTCTGTTTGCAAGAGCATTCCTTGCTACTGGTTGCTGACAAGTGACGCAGACGCTTGAAAATGATTTTACAAAATGATAACATGTCAGTCCATCAAGCAAATGTGGCAACATCCTGGAAAACCAGAAATCGTGTAACAAGCCTTGAGTGGCCAGCAAAATGTCCTGAACTCAACCCAATGAAGAAACTGTGGATGGTTCTGAAGAAGGCAATTCATTGACCAAGGAGAGTAGCTGAACTAGAGGTTGTTCGAGAAAAACGGGGAAAAAATCCCCCAAAAACAGTCCAGACCTTGGTTGAATCCATGCCTAAACGAGCAAAGAAGGTCCTCAAAACACAGATCCAACGCTTACAGTGTTTCCAATTGTTTAAGGTTTGTCATTCTCTTGAGTATATTTGTTTTGAATATATTTTTCTGAAGGAACCTAAATAAGTGTATATTCATAGATATTTATATAGAAAAAACATATTAAAAATACAATTTAATTAATTAATTGGATTGATATTAAACTGACTTACAATCGTTTCAATCGATTATCAGGAGCAAAAAAGTTCTTTGGCAAGTTTCCAAGCTGGTTGTCTGATAGATCCCTATATGAATATTAAAAGGCAAAGTTTGATTGCAGGGGACTAAGAATCTTCTTGCAAAATAATTATTTAAAGTGTTATTATTTTTGTTTTGTGTTTTAAAAAATGCGATGGTTCATTGCATGCGTGCACTTACAAGATTATTTCGTCTATAGGCATAAAGATAGGACACTAAGTTTTAAATTGCCACAACAACGTTGCTCGTATATACTGAGTACCCAATGATCTAATTTTTTATTTTTACATCTAATTTTTATCTAATTGGTAATAATTTAATTTAATTAAGGTGATTCTAAAACATTGCTTTGGTTACTTACAAGTCCACGAATCGATTATCGAAGGAAGATTTTGGCAATTTTTTCAACTAGTCTTATCATCCAACTTATTACGTTAACCTTTCAGATATATCAATGTTTTTCAAACACAACCATCCGGCATTACCTGTCAAATTATTCTACAATTTTCTATGATTCATTACTTTTGCCTGTTGTATTTTGATTATATCTTTCCGGGAAAAAACTGACAAGTTAAATGCAAATTATACCGGCAAATTACTTGATGTCTTTTTTATAGATCCAACGCTTAAAAGTGTTTCCAATTGTTTGTACTCTGTTGATATATTGTTTCGAGTAGATTCTTCTTGATTGAAATATTCATGTATAGATTTGAGAACCTTGACTAGATAAACTACTGTAACATACTTATCTATTATCTATAAACCGTAATTATTTATAGCTGTTTAAAGTATCTAATAAAGCAGGGAAGGAGAAACGAAGAATCCTAAATCATTTTTTTTATTTATCACTTCCCATTGTAGTTATAAGCATTTGAAATTTGAATTTCATGACGTCATTAGTTGTGAATGCTTCACCAATGAAATATATTTTGGTTTATATTTCCGGTAGTATTACTTTTACTGACGAAATTTAACAACACAATTGGAGTATGAATATTAGTAGTCAATTTTATTTAGTCAACAAGGCAACACGCTAGGTTCCAACATCCAGCATTTGGACAAGTCCTGGCATTTCTCGTATAGTAACCCGGTGGCTAGCCTCCTCCGCAGGCTACTCTGTGGCTTCGTTTTCCCGAGCCAAATAGCTTCCAAGGCTATTTTGGCCATTTTTGGCTCTTCGTCGACCAATCCCTTCACAATCCCAATACTTCCCTGCAACCCAGCCAAAACATTGCTCGCACAGCCTTGGAAGCGATTTGACTGGAAAAAGTTGCAGAGTTGCCTGCGGAGGAGGCTACCCGCTGGCAACGACCTTACGACCTTATCCTTTTCGGATAACGACCTTAAATCGTAGGCCCTCGGAACCCCTATCAATTGGGCTTCTAGCCTGTTGGGGTATTCCGTTCACCAAAGAGTGATAAAATCTAATAAACTAAAAATATTGCACAAACTTAAAAGCAACAATGTTTTGAGCAGGGAACATGAAATTTGCTTTTTATCAACTAACAACAGCTAGGGCCGCAGCAAATAATTCTAAAATTAATAATATCGCTCATTATTGAAAATTAATTTTCCGAAAATTCCTCACAGAAGTCGACGAAAATGTGATTCTAGAGCTTCATAGCTTGCTGCATAAAATCGAACAAGGGTCTGGAAACAAGCGCGTTTCCATGATAATCAAAAAGAGTTGACATGTTGGTTTAATACAGCCACTTTAAAAAGCGTTATCATTTATCACATAGATAATGACTTCTAAAGATAAAGAAAAAGTACAACGTTTTGCTTTGCCACTACGTCGTTGCTCTTAAACTCGCTTCAATTTATGCATCTATTTTTACATAATTAGCATATACATTTATTTATTGAAAAAGGGATTGTTATACCGAGGTTTTAGTACTTACAAGTACTCTAATTGATCCAGTTTTAGATAGGAGAAAATTGGGGGATGATCCATCACGTTTCAAGATTAATAATTTATGCATAACTCTAAGAAGCAATCCTTAAAGTGCCCCTGTGATTAAATATTTGGTATCCCGAATTTTATATATTTGAAAAGAGCATGGTGTTCTTACTTAACTTGCCAAATTTCAAGCAATCGCGAGGATGGGAAGTCGCCTTTTCAGGACGCTTAGGTTGCGATTAGAGGAAGTGACGTCAAAGACTCAACACGTGGCTATAGCTGTGTATGAATATAAAGTTACTTAGGGAAAACTTTTTATTGTAACTTGTCGTATAATTTCCATAATGTTTGTCACGTGTTGAGTCTTTGACGTCATAATCAGTCGCGGGCTCGTCTGGAACAAGTTTTGAGCAATGGCGGACAAAATTTGGGCGACTTTGGAGGTTAAATTTCTTGTGATAGAATATTTGTTGTTCATTTTTTTTGGCAAATGCGAACATTTATTAACCAAAAATGATGTTCTGTAACAAAAAATGCCAGGAAACGTAATGCGTGTCAATAAAAATACAGATTAATTATTTATTTACAAATATTCACTAAAATACATTACAAAGATTAAGCTAAAAAGAATAAAATTTATAACTAGGTCGCAAGGACAGTGCAAAGTTTTATAGAATTATGTATCATATTAAATAAAACACTAGTAGCATAAAGCCTGGTTCACACGAGCGACATAAGCAACAAAAACAAAGCATGACTTTTGCTATGGGACGTACGAAGACAAAACAACGAGAATTTTTCTTTGTTTCCTCTTTTGTTTTGCTCTTGCCTTATGCTTCTTATGATTATGATTATGTCCATCTTTATATCGCAGGCTTGACTTCATTCCTTTGTTTTGCCTTTTGTCTTGTCCTTATGATTATGATTATGCTCTCGTGTGAACCAGGCTAGCTTAACGCATTTAATGCTGTGCAGGATTAAAGATTGCTTGCTTATAAAGCTGCAGCATTATTAATAGTAATATACTGTCAGTTAGAAAAACTATTATTTTAATCACAAGGTTGATAAAGGTGATAAGTTGGACAGAACATTATGACAACTATGTCTATGGTAAAATTTCACTGGCTAATGCCCTACGATTATTGGGAATAAACACAACATCATAATAAGAGAGTTATTGCTGCTAAATGATGAAAATAAATAAAATGACGATAAACAATAAACATTATAAAAGAACATTTTAATATCCAGACGAGAAATAAACAACAGAAAATAATGCTAGTCCAGTGTTTTGATGACGTTAAAGAAACACAAGATTGATTTTTTAATAAAAAGTGCCCTATAATGGACTACTTAATAATCTGGACTGTTTGGTCTTTACTTAAGAAATAAAAAACGTGTCGCGTGTGATTATCGAGTTATAATGGCACGAGAGATGCGTGTAAAACACGAGGCGATAGCCGAGTGTTTTACTAGCTTCTCGAGTGCCATTATAACTCGATAATCACACAAGACAAAGTTTTTTATTTCTTTTATAAAAGAACACCATTATTATTAACAATAAAGCCATGAAAAATGTAGATTTACCTGTTATAAATGACGTTGCTATGTGCGTTGCTAGGAAGCCTACGATGAAAACACGTTGGCGATTTTAGCAATGAAAATGCACTCAACGTTGCAGTTAAAACATTCTGTTGTGTTAGTACCTTGATTAGTGTTGTATCCAGGTATTCTTTGACTATCTTTTGTGATTTAAACTACTGAAAATCCGTCAAAAACGACAAAATCTACGCGAAGAATCACGTCAGCTTATGCTTTATTGAGTTATAATGCACGGTTTTTGAGCTCAGTAACCAATCAGATAGCGTGTTCTCACTCATTTACTTCCGGTTATTTTATAAAGTAAAATACCAAACCTTGGCCACTATTGCTCGGCCAATACAGCAAGATCTCGGTTAGATATTTTACCATAAAGACCTCAGTCTTGGTCATTAAGTAGTTAATATTAAAATTATTTTACGTGTCAAAAATCCCATCCCTCGATCTTTTAAAAAAACAAACCCACCCTGGGTTAACCCACCCTGGTTAACCCACCCTGGGTTAACATTGATAACCTGATAGGTGAGTAATATAATTATTCAGGAAGTTGAATGCTCTTAATTTTGAATGCTCTTAATTTTGCTCTTAATTTTGACAATTCATATTATTGGAAAAGCACCAAATAGCCCTTTAACTCTTTCCTGTCCGGCCCAGTCAAAAGGGGTCATAGAAGACCCCGAAGTCGTCAATCGAAAAACACGGCGCACGGTAACGCAAGATTAAAAATTCTACAAGCGCCAGGGACATGAGATCCACTCATGCGCCAAATTTGATTGATTTCATAAACAACTCTGCGATTGATGGCATTTTTAATTTTCATGATGCTACGCGGGCGTGCAAGATGGTCTTTTCTAGAAAAATGGAAGTTTTTCAACCTGATTTATGATAATTAATGCTAATTTATATTATCATGATGTGCCTTGTTCGGAAAATTCAAAAGCATTGGTAACGGCCGGTTTTTTGACATACTTATGCCACTGCTTATAATATGCGACTTTCCATAATTCTGCGACAGGATGCTCAAGATGTAGATACCTACTAATTCACGTACAGACTTCGGCTCCATCGTAGCTCCCCATTGTGACGTCAAATGTGTTGTCGCTGTCCCGTTTTACCCATCCATTACCTTGGTCGAAAACTAGCGACTCGCGTGCGTGCATAATGATTTCCAAATCACTCTGGCTGATCGGTACGAATTCCTTGGCATAATCTGTGGCTTTCGTTAGCAGTTCTTTCGTTGTCGATGCGTAGAAGTCGACTATATCAAACTGTGCGAAGCTGCAATTTTCCTTGTCTTCTAATTTGTTGAACCACTCTATCACGCTTTTCGTATTCTTCCACTGGTGCACTTGGGTTTTTTCTTTCGTGCATGCGTTTATTCTCTCTAATACTTGCTTGCTAACTCGTCCTAGGATTCTTTTTGCTGGTTAATAATTACTTTCATATTATATATATATATATAAAACAATTTGACTGCAATAAACTAATGTCAAAAGTGTAACTGTGTCCAGTTATTATATATATATATATATATATATATATATATATATATATATATATATATATATATATATATATATATATATATATATATATATATATATCAATTCCTACCGGAAGGCCGCAAAGTTGCATTTTTCGCAACTGGTCCCGGTTTGGTCTTAAAATGTATGTATTTCAACACTCGAAATTTTCCTTCACCATAAATCCTTTCAACATGTAGTTTGATCGAGTGAAATGCCAAATATTACCTATAATATACCCAGAATCTTATCCCGGCATTACCACCATATATACAGAACTCGTGACTAGGCTCTCGCGCGGCAACGGCTTCCGTAGCTCAGTGGTCAGAGCACTGCACTAGCAATCGCAGGGTCGCGGCGGGTTCAATTCCTATTCCTATATGTAGTGGTCATACGATCCGTGAGAAGTTTTAGACATCCTCTTTAGTTTTATCACACTACAGCTCTGCAGTTTTCAGGTGATAACACTGCAAGGTAGTTAATATATACATACAAGTTTGTTAAATTCCTTGAAAATTTCAGTAAATTATCTTCTATTTTTGAGATTTTGTTAGCAGAGAGGTTCCTGAATAGTAGCAGCAAAAGAAAAAAACAACAACAATTATCCGGTAAATATCTACTTGGAACAAAAGTGGTTAGGGTTAGGACATTGGTTTCTTTGCGGTTGATTCTATTGTTTTATTGTTTTAATCAACCAATCACAAAACTTGATAGTATAGGTAGGTGGCGACCCCAATTAACGCGCGGGATCAGCACGTGAATTAATTATTACTAATCTTTCGAAAGAGTGAGGATTTAAATGCGTGAACCCGTTTTAAGTTGACAAACCTGATGAAGATACTATAGATTGAAGCTTATACCTTTTTAATTCTATTTTTTCAAAAGACAAATTTTGCTTAATTTTATGTGATATTGACAAAACCATCATAACAACCCTTCATTTATTTTTCACTAAAATGTTTCTCGAAGCGATTCCCACAAGACTGTGAAGTTTGAAGAAATTTTACAGAAGGAAATGCGACAAATGGCAGGAAAAGATGAAAAATATCAAAAAACTGTTATATCTTAGACTCATTGTTGCCATCGGAACGATCTTGAACGATATCTTAAATAAAAATATCTTAAATATCTTAAATAACGATCAAAACAAAAGTAATTGCGAGTATGTCACTAATTTTAATGAAGAATTTCAGGAACATAAGTCAGAAGGGGAAAAACTATAGACTCCCTTAATACTTTAGACTAATATAGTTATGTATTCTGTAGAAAGCCATCATTATGTGCTCCAATAGAATAAAGGTCACGTTTGGTGATCTCCGCAAAAATTCTAAACTATTTTCATCACCATGTAAACTTTCAAAAATATAATAAAATAGTTGCTAATCAAGTTAATATAATATGATAAATGTTATATACAACGCATATAATTAAAGGAATCTTTGTGATAATAAATTACTTTTGACCATGTCAAATTGTACTCCATGCATCACATCCCCATGTGATATTTATCATTTATAGACCTGGAGCGAGGGGAATTCGAAGGCGAAGCCCAAGGGATACATCATCCCGAGGGTAATATTTCGACAAATTCCCGAGCGTCTATAAATTATATATTATACCGAGGGTCTATAAATTATATATTATACCGAAACAATCTTGAATGTTGTCTTGAAACGTCTAGAAACGTCTTGAAACGTCTTGTTATTCCTCCACAGGCTCGTCTTGATTTACGCGCGTGTTATTTGGTTTTCGCGCGTGATACTCGAGTCGAATACCCCTCCACAGCGGGGAATTCGAGTTTGACTGGTCACGTGGTACAAATCTAGCTCTTTGATTGGACAATTTATAGTTGAGGACAATATATTGGACAATATATATATATATATATGTATATATATATATTATATATATATATATATATATATATATATATATATATATATATATATATATATATATATATATATATATATATATATATATATATATATATATATATATATATATATATATATATATATATATATATATATATATAGGTAATATTGGTCTCGGTTTGGTCTTAAAATGTATGTATTCCAACACTCGAAATTTTCCTTCACCATAGATCCTTTCAACATGTAGTTTGATCGAGTGAAATGCCAAATATTACCTATAATATACCCAGAATCTTATCCCGGCATTACCACCATATATACAGAACTCGTGACTAGGCTCTCGGCAACGGCTTCCGTAGCTCAGTGGTCAGAGCGCTGCACTAGCAATCGCAGGGTCGCGGGTTCAATTCCTACCGGAAGGCCGCTAAGTTGCATTTTTCGCAACTGGTCCCGGTTTGGTCTTAAAATGTATGTATTCCAACACTCGAAATTTTCCTTCACCATAAATCCTTTCAACATGTAGTTTGATCGAGTGAAATGCCAAATATTACCTATAATATACCCAGAATCTTATCCCGGCATTACCACCATATATACAGAACTCGTGACTAGGCTCTCGGCAACGGCTTCCGTAGCTCAGTGGTCAGAGCACTGCACTAGCAATCGCAGGGTCGCGGGTTCAATTCCTACCGGAAGGCCGCTAAGTTGCATTTTTCGCAACTGGTCCCGGTTTGGTCTTAAAATGTATGTATTCCAACACTCGAAATTTTCCTTCACCATAAATCCTTTCAACATGTAGTTTGATCGAGTGAAATGCCAAATATTACCTATAATATACCCAGAATCTTATCCCGGCATTACCACCATATATACAGAACTCGTGACTAGGCTCTCGGCAACGGCTTCCGTAGCTCAGTGGTCAGAGCGCTGCACTAGCAATCGCAGGTTCAATTCCTACCGGAAGGCCGCTAAGTTGCATTTTTCGCAACTGGTCCCGGTTTGGTCTTAAAATGTATGTATTCCAACACTCGAAATTTTCCTTCACCATAGATCCTTTCTATATATATATATATCGCAGGGTCGCGGGTTCAATTCCTACCGGAAGGCCGCTAAGTTGCATTTTTCGCAACTGGTCCCGGTTTGGTCTTAAAATGTATGTATTCCAACACTCGAAATTTTCCTTCACCATAAATCCTTTCAACATGTAGTTTGATCGAGTGAAATGCCAAATATTACCTATAATATACCCAGAATCTTATCCCGGCATTACCACCATATATACAGAACTCGTGACTAGGCTCTCGGCAACGGCTTCCGTAGCTCAGTGGTCAGAGCACTGCACTAGCAATCGCAGGGTCGCGGGTTCAATTCCTACCGGAAGGCCGCTAAGTTGCATTTTTCGCAACTGGTCCCGGTTTGGTCTTAAAATGTATGTATTCCAACACTCGAAATTTTCCTTCACCATAAATCCTTTCAACATGTAGTTTGATCGAGTGAAATGCCAAATATTACCTATAATATACCCAGAATCTTATCCCGGCATTACCACCATATATACAGAACTCGTGACTAGGCTCTCGGCAACGGCGGTCAGAGCACTGCACTAGCAATCGCAGGGTCGCGGGTTCAATTCCTACCGGAAGGCCGCTAAGTTGCATTTTTCGCAACTGGTCCCGGTTTGGTCTTAAAATGTATGTATTCCAACACTCGAAATTTTCCTTCACCATAAATCCTTTCAACATGTAGTTTGATCGAGTGAAATGCCAAATATTACCTATAATATACCCAGAATCTTATCCCGGCATTACCACCATATATACAGAACTCGTGACTAGGCTCTCGGCAACGGCTTCCGTAGCTCAGTGGTCAGAGCACTGCACTAGCAATCGCAGGGTCGCGAGTTCAATTCCTACCGGAAGGCCGCTAAGTTGCATTTTTCGCAACTGGTCCCGGTTTGGTCTTAAAATGTATGTATTCCAACACTCGAAATTTTCCTTCACCATAAATCCTTTCAACATGTAGTTTGATCGAGTGAAATGCCAAATATTACCTATAATATACCCAGAATCTTATCCCGGCATTACCACCATATATACAGAACTCGTGACTAGGCTCTCGGCAACGGCTTCCGTAGCTCAGTGGTCAGAGCACTGCACTAGCAATCGCAGGGTCGCGGGTTCAATTCCTACCGGAAGGCCGCTAAGTTGCATTTTTCGCAACTGGTCCCGGTTTGGTCTTAAAATGTATGTATTCCAACACTCGAAATTTTCCTTCACCATAAATCCTTTCAACATGTAGTTTGATCGAGTGAAATGCCAAATATTACCTATAATATACCCAGAATCTTATCCCGGCATTACCACCATATATACAGAACTCGTGACTAGGCTCTCGGCAACGGCTTCCGTAGCTCAGTGGTCAGAGCACTGCACTAGCAATCGCAGGGTCGCGGGTTCAATTCCTACCGGAAGGCCGCTAAGTTGCATTTTTCGCAACTGGTCCCGGTTTGGTCTTAAAATGTATGTATTCCAACACTCGAAATTTTCCTTCACCATAAATCCTTTCAACATGTAGTTTGATCGAGTGAAATGCCAAATATTACCTATAATATACCCAGAATCTTATCCCGGCATTACCACCATATATACAGAACTCGTGACTAGGCTCTCGGCAACGGCTTCCGTAGCTCAGTGGTCAGAGCACTGCACTAGCAATCGCAGGGTCGCGGTTCAATTCCTACCGGAAGGCCGCTAAGTTGCATTTTTCGCAACTGGTCCCGGTTTGGTCTTAAAATGTATGTATTCCAACACTCGAAATTTTCCTTCACCATAAATCCTTTCAACATGTAGTTTGATCGAGTGAAATGCCAAATATTACCTATAATATACCCAGAATCTTATCCCGGCATTACCACCATATATACAGAACTCGTGACTAGGCTCTCGGCAACGGCTTCCGTAGCTCAGTGGTCAGAGCACTGCACTAGCAATCGCAGGGTCGCGGGTTCAATTCCTACCGGAAGGCCGCTAAGTTGCATTTTTCGCAACTGGTCCCGGTTTGGTCTTAAAATGTATGTATTCCAACACTCGAAATTTTCCTTCACCATAAATCCTTTCAACATGTAGTTTGATCGAGTGAAATGCCAAATATTACCTATAATATACCCAGAATCTTATCCCGACATTACCACCATATATACAGAACTCGTGACTAGGCTCTCGGCAACGGCTTCCGTAGCTCAGTGGTCAGAGCACTGCACTAGCAATCGCAGGGTCGCGGGTTCAATTCCTACCGGAAGGCCGCTAAGTTGCATTTTTCGCAACTGGTCCCGGTTTGGTCTTAAAATGTATGTATTCCAACACTCGAAATTTTCCTTCACCATAAATCCTTTCAATATATATATATATATATATATATATATATATATATATATATATAATATATATATATATATATATATATATATATATATATATATATATATATATATATATATATATATATATATATATATATATATATATAAATATATATTTCGGATGTTTCAGTCCGTTTACTGTTTCTGACACCTTTTCGTTTGTTGAAGAGTTACGTGCTCTTGATCTCGACACCAATAATATTTTCATGGCAAGTTTTGACATCTCTTCACTTTTCACCAATGTCCCACTCGATGAAACTATAGATATTATTATTTATAAGCTTTTTCGTAATTCAACTCATTTTCTTTGTTTCTCACATATTCAGTTTAGGAAACTTTTATATTTTGCAGTCAAGAATTGTCATTTTCTTTTCAATGGTGTTCTTTATGAACAAGTCAATGGCGTTGCTATGGGCTCTCCTTTAGGTGCGTTATTTGCTAATATTTTTTTATCTTTTCATGAAGGTTGTTGGTGGAAAATTGTCCCCCTGAGTTTAAACCCTTGTTTTATCGTCGATATATTGATTGTTTTATTGTATTTCGTTCCCAGAGTCATATTAAACCGTTTTTAGATTATGTTAATTCACGTCACAGTAATATCAAATTTACTAGTGAGCTAGAGGTGAACAAAACTCTTCCCTTTTTAGATGTCTCTTTTGATCGTACCGATGGCTTTTCCACTTCCGTATATCGTAAGCCTACATTTACGGGACTTTTCACTAATTTTGATAGTTTTATTCCTTTATCTTTTAAACGTGGGCTAATCTACACGTTGCTTGATCGTTATTTTAAGATTTGCACATCCTACCATATTTTTCATTCGGAAGTCATTTCGCTTAAAGGTTTCCTTGTTAACAATGATTACCCCGCTGTTTTCTTCGACCGTTGTCTTAGGGTTTTTCTTGATAAGGTTTTTTCTCCATCTGTCAGTAATATTACTGTCCCTAAGCGTGTTATATATATTTTTTCATTCTTGTTTCCCACAAATTGATCTTCGTGTCATCTTTAAACCGAACTTACCCTTGTCAAGTTTCTTTCCGTTTGAAGACCGGACTCCCAAGTTACTGAGATCGCATCTTGTCTATCAATATAAGTGTCAATGCTGCAGAGCATTGTATTTTGGGCAAACGCGCCGTCATTTACACACGCGCATCTCGGAACACATGGGAATCTCTGCTTTAACGGGCAAGAAACTGTCTCAGCCTTCACTTTCAAACATATGTCATTCTAACGAAAATTGCCACCCCATTTCTTTTGATGACTTTTCTGTTCTTTCTTCGTGTAATTCAACGTTGAATTACTAATCAGAGAAAGTTTACTTATTTCTAAATTTAAACCCTGCCTCAACGGAAACGTCAGTTCCGTTCCGCTTTCTTTGTTTTAACTTTGTTTTTTTAAATAATAGTTTTCACACTTGTATTAATTCACTTTGAGAATGTTGCGCGTTAGCAACGAAACGTCAGTAAAATATGTTTCTTGTTTGTTCCATGTTTGTTACGAGATGGCTCTCCACATTCGAATTTTGAGCTGGGCTCTACCTCTAATATTCATTTTACGTTTAAGATTTCCGCCCGTTAAATCTCTGGTAACTATATATATACAGTATATATATATATATATATATATATATATATATATATATATATATATATATATATATATATATATATATATCCAGCCGTACATAGTGGGTCCCAAGTCCACAGTTACCATAAAGCCATATGGTGATAGCCGGTAGGGCACATTGTATACTTTCGTATATATATATATATATATATATATATATATATATATATATATATATATATATATATATATATATATATATATATATATATATATATACGTGTAGGTTTGGTCTACGAAATGCAAAGAGTGCTCAACAACATATAGTTAGAGCAAATAATAGAATTTCTTATATATAATATATATATATATATATATATAAATCTATATATATATATATATATATATTAACAATTAGATGACGAGTTCAACATCATGACAATTGTATGCGAAAAATCCAATGGTTTTAATAATATTTTAACAAAAAGGGCCACGATAATTATGTTTTGCTGTTAACATACATATTGGCCTTATTGCGTAGTTCGTCATTAATAAATAATATCCTTTATCTTATATATATGAGGCATCAAATGGATTTCCAAAACTCATTAATAATTCACACGAAGGAAAATCATAACCGAGACATCCTCGGTAAATCAAATGTCTCTTAAAACTATATCATACAATCGAAAGGTGTTTATTATCTGATTCTAAAACTCCTCGAAGTTGGTAACACTTCTCGGTGTTTTAAAATCAAATAATATTAAAACGCCTTTTCGTGCATGATATATAAGATACTAACAAATATTTCAGCTCAGGAACATTTTCTAACACTCCTCTCCAGACACTTTTTATCTCGTTAAGAGATAGGTCGAACCTTGTAAGAAAACAAACAAAAATCGCTCTGAAATCGCATATACATGACCTTGAGGGATGCCCTCATTTTTTCTTTTTAAATGATTATAATTTTGTCTGTTCTCGGCATTAAGAAAAATAAAATACTTCTGGCTAAAATTGGACAAATTCGCGAGGACTGACTCCAGTTGTACTAGATCTGCCATATTACCGTTAGTAATATATATATGTTATTTACCGGCTGGGAGGTCCATACTGGAAAAATATTTTCCCGAAGTCTCAGAAGCGGCCCGAAATATTTTCCCGAAGTCTCAGAAGCGGCCCGAGACTTCGGTCTCGGGCCGCTTCTGAGACTTCGAGAAAATATTTTTCCAGTACGGACCGACCAAAACGGTAAATAACGTGTTTATTTTTTTCGAGCAAAGTAAAAAAAATTGCAATTTTTTGGCGCGAAAAGTTGCGAGAGGTCCGTACTGGTGTGATACGGACCTCGTACTCAGCCAATCAAAAGGCTCTATTTTAGTTACGGACCTGAGTTACGGACCTCAAAAAAAATAAAGGGACGTTATTTTTTCCAGTAACACGTCTTCTTACCTTGTAACGTTTTGCAATTTTGTCGAATTGGACCAAGGCATGTGCTGAAGGTTTCTTTCAGAGCAGTCGACAGTAAAACTTGTACAATTGCAGACCTTAGTAAGTTGTTTACCTATAAAATATTTGTTACTCTTTTAATATTTTAATATTTGAAATTTTGAAATTTGAAATTTGAATATTTGAAACAATTATTAGTGCTAAACAGTGATATACATTCACGATCAACACGAAACGCAAGATTGACATTTTTTACAGAAGCTTCGCAGTTCGAACCAGCAAATACTGGAACAGTTTACCATTTGAAATTCGATCGTCCACTTCTGTTAATTCTTTGAAACATCTTCTTTATAAAATTGTTTTAGATTATCAAAAGGAACACGAACGTTTTGGTTCATTTAGTTCAATGTTTGGCATGTAATTTTTGTAATTTTGGCATGTTATTTGAGTAACTTTTAGGTATATTTATTTCAATGAAAATATTTTTATATGTAATTCCAGTAAACTTTTAGGTGCAATTTAGTTCAATGTAAATTTTAGGTATATTTAGTTCAATGAAAATATTTCTATATGTAATTCCAGTAAACTTTTAGGTATATTTAGTTCAATGTAAATAATATATTGTAATTAACTGAGGACCACAGGTTTGTTAGTGCTATGCACTATTATGTGTCATCCTCTGGAAATAAAGTTTCTATCTATCTATCTTTCTAAAACCTTTCAATTTCAGGAATTTAGAAATGAGAAAACGCATCAATTTGGAGGTATCAGTTTTTCATGTATGGATTGAATGTTTGCAGGCTTCTGTCAGATACAGTAAAAATAGTTTATAAATAAATTCAGGGAGAAATAATAACAACAATAAATAGTATATCGTTTATTGCCACATAGGGTTTTGGCCCAGAACTTACATTTCGCACTATGGCATGACGGCCTTCGCTCGAAAAGTAGACCACCTACAGTATTCTCAACATTTGGCAATATACTCCAACTTTTCAGAGTTTTTGATGTGATATATTTGGTATGCATGATACAGGTCGAAATTTCTTTTGCTATAAAATTCTCAATTTGTTCAGTTGAAGTACGCAAAGTGCTTTCGGGTATTAACTCGAAATTTACGTTGAAGAAATTTAATTGAAACACTCTGGGCCATTGTTAGTACCAATGTGTCGATAAATAACACTGGCGGCTTCTGCCAGTGTACATCCATGAATACATGTGAATGAATACATCCAATGAATACATGCGTTACATCCAATGAATACATCCCGATATCTCAAGGCTATTTTACCAAGTATAGAAGAAGGGATATCGATGTTTGTCAACGCAAACCACTTCGACTGGTATAAAAACATTCCAATGGTTTTTGATGGCATATATGATCGCACAATAGTTTACGAGGTTACAAAGGTACACTCTAAAAAATAAGGTGTGTAAATTAACACACCTTTTCTGTCCAAAAAACTACACACCTTAAGATGGGTTAAACAACACACCTTAAGGTGTGTTTCTGACTTGTCCAAAAAACAACACACCTTAAGGTGTGTTCTATGAAAAGGTGTGTTAACTAACTCACCTTGGTGTGTTATCCAACACACCTAGGTGTGTTATCTAACACACCTTGGTGTGTTAGATAACACACCATAAGGTGTGTTATCTCACACACCTTGAGGTGTGTTATCGGTAACACACCTTAAGGTGTGTTATTGGTAACACACCTTAGGTTGTGTTATCTAACACGCCTTAAGGTGTGTTATCTAACAAAGCTTTGATAACACACCTTAAGGTGTGTTATCTAAACACACCTTAAGTTGTGTTAGATACCACAGCTAAACATTAACAAATCATTTAAACAGTGGTGGATCCAGCAAGGGGTGCTGGCCGAGCAGCCAAGCACACCGAACCCAGCACTGCCCAGCAGTGTGCTGTCGTGACAGAGCACCTAGTAGTTTCTTGGTTACAATAATACAATTTACAGATATTGAATAAATAGTATAAATATCTTTCAATCTTTGTGCCTGATTAAATTTAAAATATATTTGTCCAATTGTCCCAATATTGTTATGACAGCAAACATGCGTTATTTGTTGCCAAACTCGCTTGAAATGATGCATGTTTTGATGTTAAACCATTTAACCATGCACATAGCAAAACTCATGCTTTTTCACATTTGAATATTTGATTGCTTTTTTAATTTCTATTTTCATTATCGAATACTTATAATGTTAGACGTTTACAGCAAAATTAAGAATTTGCTTTATTCAATTATAGTATCAAACTAAATTAATTATTAATATTGAGTATTTTGAACTAGTGCTGCCTTGAATTCCAAATCTTAAGTTGGTCTAAGACTGATAACAAGTTTTGAATACCGCAAACATTTAATTTTTTGCACCCCACTTGACCAAGGCCAACAGGGGTGTACACCCCTGTCCACCCCCCATATAAATCCACCACTGCATTTAAAGAGAAATACTCATGCAATAAACAAGTAGTTTGGACATACTGTACTGTAACTGGTATATTTCTAATAAAACGCAATTGGTTTTACATTACACAAGTAATCAGCAAATATTAATGTATAAATATCAAATAGTTTTAAGGATCAGTCTAATGTCACAAATTAACCTTAAAGCGAGGTATTAAAGTGGCCCAAAACTGATACCATAACCACGCAAACTAACCACGGACCACATCCACTTTATAGTAGATTACACCAAGTCCTCAATATATGTTGTATATTAGTATTATCAGTATATTAGGGTTATTTTTTAGGTTTCCTGTACTTAAACAGGTTTGCGAAACAAAACAACAAATTGCCTAACAAGGTGGATAATAATAACCAACCCCAAAACAACAAACATCCTAACCCGCCACCTTACAAGTTTTCTATTTAGGTTAGGGTTTCTACTGCCGGTTAGAAAACTCGCGTTAGGCGGGGGGTTAGGATCTTTGTTGTTTTGGGGTCGGTTATTATTATCCACCTTGTTAGGCAAATTGTTGTTTCGTTTCGCAAACCCATATTTAAGTACAAGAAACCTCAAAAATAACACTAATACTGATAATACTAATACACTAACTGTAATTACTATAACATTATAAATCACTACAACACATATTAAGGACTTGGTGTAATCTACTATAAAGTGGATGTGGTACGTGGTTTGTTTGCGTGGTTATGGTAACAGTTTTGGGCCACTTTAATACCTCTTAAAGCAGGTAAATTTATATAATAGAATAGATATAAATAAATATATATATACTGTATAAACATTATATTGACAGCTATATAATTATAATAGAGTGAATATAAAATAATACAAATACTCAACAATTATTGGACGAGATTGAGCACGATAAATAGTGATTTGTCAGTGGCGAGTAGATCTGCGAGCCACTGACAAATCACCATATTTTGAGATAACCGAGTTAAATAATTGTTTTATCATTCAATTATTTGTTGTGAAATACATTTACATGTAGGACCATTTTAGTTACATTTTTCATGTTTTCACTGTTTATTTTTGGTCTACTAAACAGGACAAGTTAGATTATCATTCACTTCATTTCTATATCCTGAATTTTGTTTGGTTAGTTTACCAGCAAATAACTCAGATGACTCAAATGCTCAGAAAATTATTTGCAGCAAAAGGCAAATTTTACAATTGCACATGCTCAGAAAATTATTTGCAGTAAGTTATTTGCAGGCAAACTAACCAATCAAAATTCAGGATAGAAACGAAGTGAATGATAATCTAAAAGGTTGGTGTAATTCCAAACCAATATATATATATATATATATATATATATCACATAAATAATACCAGTTTACCCTATTTGCACAGTTTGCAATTGTTTATTCCATCTTACTTCTGAGTTCTGCCATGAAGGTGCAAATAGAGCATTCCAGTAGAATGTGTTGAGGAAATGATAGGATCCCTATCATGCATAATAAACATAAATCAGATCCACCAATGCTTTGTTTGAACATTCCATGAATGTCGGATCCTCCCCAGTAATAAAGACTTGTCGAATGTCCTCCAATGATCCAATACATGTAATTTTAAACTGTACCAGCTTGTCTTTAAAAATGTTCTCTACATTTGTAGATGACTGTAAAGAGAAATTATAATATATATTATATTCATACAGGTTATATTTACTCTCAACTGTATTTCTCAACTGTATTTCTCAAATGCATTAATAATTCATGAGCTAATTATCCAATAATAAAGACCCATCTAGCCACGGGATTGCATTTGGATAACTAAGTCAAACACTGTGTCTCAGAACACTAAAATATCCTAATTACGTATGCCGATCAAATGTATTGTAGTGTTCATCTAACATAACCCTCCCATGAGAGAATATCATCCAATCAAATATAACCTATACTTGTGTTAATTTGGGAAGCTATTTACTCCAACTCGTGTCCCACCGGGATATCCAAACACTCGAAAACAATTAACAAAACACTCGCACTACGCGCTCGTGTTTTCATACATTGTTTTCTCGTGTTTGGATATCCCGGTGAAACACTCGCTGTCGTTGTTCAAATATTACGTGAATGATTATCACTATTTGTGATATGATTGTCACCATTAAATAGTGGTGTTGGTCATGTGGCTTTCACTTTGGTATGGCCAGGTTCACTTGGCAGTTGCCCATCCCGCCTGATGCTACTGGTTAATATCTATAACAAGCCTGCAATTCACCACCCCCTGTAATTCATGGTGTGTATTGATCATACTTCATAGACTTTCGAACAACTTATAACAACTACAAGGATAATAAGCTTTTAAAACTGCTTCTGAAAAACAACATTAAAAAGTTTAGGTACATCTAGCATTGACAACTAAGTGAATAAATTAAATTTAACTGATTAATAAATTATTTAATAAATTTATTTATAAAGATGATTTAATAAATTAAATTTAACGTACAGTAAGATGAAATGTTGTTTACCGTTCCTTAGTATATTTTCTAGTTCCAGAGTTATAAAGATTTAAAGATGTCAAAATCAAGGGAAAATACAGAACAAACAAATTGCTGATTCAGCACAACTTTATGACGTCTATTGTTTGAATGTTAGTTTGGTGAATGTTTAAATTAACTATAGCTCAGTTACTATATGCCAGAATTAAATGAACCTTTACACACAGATAGTGAAAGATGAAACACAGTTGATAATGTCACTAATTTTGTTGTCAAGGTAACACTGTTGTACCCAGGCCCCTTACACGGATTTTATAAAACAAACTGTATTTATCACTGGGTGTATAATTTTCAAATTATTATAGTATAAATTTATTTTAGGCATGCATAGGTATGACAAGCAACGTCTGATATTATTTTATTCTTATCAAGACAGAGTATGAAGGTGTTTTATAAAATCCGTGCAAGGGGCCTGGGTACAACAGTGTTACCTTGACAACAAAATTAGTGACATTATCAACTGTGTTTCATCTTTCACTATCTGTGTGCAAAGGTTGATTTGATTCTGACATATTAGTTCATTTAAACATTCACCAAACTAACATTCAAACAATATGATGTCATACTCATAAATTTGTGCTGAATCAGCAATTTGTTTGTGCCATATTTTCCCTTGATTTTGACATCTTTAAATCTTTATAACTCTGGAACTAGAAAATATATCAAGGAACGGTAAACAGCATTTTGGTAAAAACATTTAGTTGAAACTCTAATTTTATCTTGATTATATTTCAGTGACATTGTATTTTATCTATAGTAAGAATGCTGTCAAACATAGTTATTGACATTTCTGACTATTCATTCTGTTGTAATTATTCTAATTAGTTAATTTTATACGTCCTCATTCTATTTATCATATTATAACCTTTATATATTGTACTTAAGGCCAAATAAAAAAAAATTGTGTAGTTCCGGTTACCCGACCGACCGACCCTAGCTCAGCTCGCCCATCCCTGTAAATTTTGTGACATATTTTTGCACCAAATGACTATTAGCCATAAAAAGGGTAGGTTTTATAGTTTTTTACACAGACTTTAATGATAAAATAAGTTTTACACTGTTAAAAAGCGTAAATAAGATCACTACGTGACCTGCCACCATCGCTGGCTTTGTAACAATCGCCATTTTGCTAAATTAGTTCCCAGGCCGTCATTCTTGCACAACAATATAATGGAACAAGATGATGGCCTGTGTGGCAATAGAACAAAAACTTTTCACAAAAAAAATAAAATCCCGACCTACCTACCCTAATTTTTTTAAGATGTAACCGGAACCACGTAATTTTAATTTACTTTTAATTTATGTATTTTTAATTCATAATTTACTTGGCCTAATTTTCTAGAATAAGTAATTATTTATATACCGTAGAATCTTGAAAGTAACCGCCCACCGAAAGTAGCGGCCCCTCGAAAGTAGCCACTTTTTTAAACAATTACTACGAACACCCGAAAGTAGCTGCCCCTCTTAAAGTAACTGCCCTCCCCTGAAAGTAGCCGCCCCTCCGATCTTAAAGTAATGCCCCCTCCCCGAAAGTAGCCATAACTATTGTATAAATAAGTTGTAACATCTGTTTAACAATGTATTTTGAATGGCATGGATTAAAACATGTATAAAACTATATCAAATATTCAGGAATTTCAGACAGTAGTTATAAGTTTGTCTTTGTCATCGTTCAGAACTTCAGACGTCCTGTTCCATTTCCGTTCGGTATCTGAATATTCAGTATCGAGTACGGTAAATTATTAGCAAGTAACAACTCTTATATAATTTAATCAAAAGAAAACAAAACTTTGAAACGTTGTGCAAAATGTACAGTAGTGGTTAAAACTTGGCCGATTCTAAAAATAACAACACAAAAGTAACCGCCCCTCAGAAAGTAGCCGCCTTAGAGGTCACTAATTTCGAAAGTAGCTGGCCCGGTTACTTTCGAGATTCTACGGTATTATTACATCAATTTCTTGTACCGGTAATTAGATATTAGTCTTCAATAGATGAAGAGCCTTCCATGAGGGATACTATGCTATTGAATAAACCATTTTTATTATTATTATTATTGTTATTATTATTATGTTTAATTAGCATAAGAAAATCTAATAGGAGATAAGTCAGGATCACTTTGAATTTTTATAAGAGAAAATTGTGGCTAATAGTCTATATTAATGAAAATAAAATTACATTGTACCAGTATACAGTGGCGCTTAATAGTTTTTGTAACTCTTTCGTGCGTGTAAAGTGCATGGAGTCTCAGTGTACATGCAGAGCGATTACACGCACAAGATTATGTACGTCGCTCAAAACTACACAGACTACACAAAGCTAATTGAGGCATAATACTCATTGTGATGTGTCTTCATTGAGGCATAATAAATTCTTTCATTTTGATTTGCACAAATTCGATGTCAACATGAAAGAATTCACCATGCCTCTATAGACACTATCAGATGTCTATTTCTCACCTTTTGAATATTAAGCCCTGCTCGCAACTGGTACACGCAAGAAACTTTGTATAGTGCGTCTACATGTTATACACAAAGCTTTGTGTATTTTTGGTGTAATTACACGAAGAGTGGGTGTAAAAATGCTGCGTGTACACGAAGATTACACGCAATTTAGTCCACGAAGGTGTTACAAAACTTTTAAGCATCACTAGTTTGAAGATATGAATTTTATCTTCTTGTGACATTGTGGTGAAAATAATATTTTACTCAATTGCTATGCTAATTTGTAAAATACTGTTTTTACCACACAAAGATAAAACCATATACATAATTGCATCACCATTTAACATCATATATGTATGTATAATTAAACTCTGACCTACCCAATACTTTGAAGGATTACTGTCCATCAATTCTGGGAATTTTTTGCAAGTAAGCAATGTGCCATTCTTTTGTAGTCCCCTTGCTTAGGGTGGCCCATAGAAGAATGATCCAATATCCACAATAAGATGTTTTCTCACTGGTAAGACACTGATACACTGGAGAAAGTATAGGATGATTCGTACACGGAAGAAAGTATAGGATTGGTTGTGTGTGGAGTTGAATATAAAGGCTGGTTAAAGATATTAATGTCACTATTATACGCCAGTCAGTTGGATGGTGTTAATTCCATGAAGGTCTGTAACTCCTCAACATCAACTATCTAAAACATAAAAATCTCAAAATTAACAATAATTTATAAACAAAATACAGAAACTGCAAATGACCTGCTACAATGAGCACACATTTTCTATTTAACAATTTACAATTATACAATCACGTGACTTATATACGCATTTCCATTGGTTCTTGCCCATGATCTATTGAAGGACAGATACATGGATGGCGTCAAATCATGTCAGCAGCTATGTTTTTCTTTTTTCGTGCCCCAAACCTTTGGGGTTGTTTTTGATTGTATAAAACAAATAGATTCCATTTTTTGTTGTCTGTTCAGTTATAGATACATAGAGGACGTCAGATCGTGGTAAGAACATCAGTGACCCACTCAACTCTGTAGCTCGTGGGCCACTTTTTTTGTTCTTACTACGTTCCGACGTCATCTGTGCATCTATAACTGAACAGACAATGGCAAAATGGAATCTATTTGTCAATTAGACAACGAGCTTGAGTTGTCTATGAGCAACCATGGTCAGTTTTCAACAGCTTATCTAAAATCTTGTTAAACACCTTGAAAAGCAACTATTTTTGCTGCTCGTGCTCTATCACTCTTATATAGTAATATAGAGAGTGACCAGTAGATCAACCAATAGAGGATTTGTGATAGTCCTCTAGTTTGTTACTAATATTTTATAACACTAAATGGTTTCTTTAGAAATTTGGTGTTCATATATTTTTTCATTGTGAAATTTGATTAATTTGCAGCTGAAACAGATAAATTATGGCTATAGGAACAGGGATAACTACTTTAATACTACATTAACAAACATTTGTGATTTGGCTATAAAATTATAAATTAAAATAAGCTATAGTCTATAGAACCAACAAAGTCAATATTACTTTGCACATTGCTTCAATTTCTGTTGCCAACATTTTAATTTATATATGATTTGAAAATAATAGTGTGAGCACTGCCATGCAATCTGCCAAAGGCAAAGGTTTCACTCCGTCGTCAACACATGAACACAAATCACCAAAGCCCAAAGGTAAAAATGTAATCGAAGAGCATCTTCGCAGTATACAAACATTTAACTTACTTTTTAATAAGCATGAATGGGAGTCTTCCTTGACAATTACATTTCGTTTCAAATAAAATATCAATTCGACGTCATTCAACCTTTGACTCAAGTCGAGAAGGAAGACAGGAAGCCATCTTGGATTTCGACTTTAATTTAGTTCTCCGTGAAGCGTGATATAACGCGGAACCCGCGAGTTATAATCACGCGAGTACACTAAATAATTATTAAATACTCTAAAGTATACTAATTATTAATTTGCGTCGCAGGATTTTAACTAGAAGCGCATCAATGACTGAGTTTACGTACCTGGCTTAGGTCTTCGACCTGATTTGCTTCCGTCAGGACAATGGCTTCGTCTTCGACCTGCTGTATTAGTTGTTTTCATTTTGAAGCGATATCCAGACTTTGGTAAAACGGCCGAGAACTCACTGATATCTTTCGTTAAATGAACAAGCGAACAATTAATTCATACGTGCTCATATTATAGAAATCCATAACGTGAAAATCGTATTGGAAGGTAAAAGCTATAACTGCGTGTCTCGTGCAGTGATCACAACCAAACAAACAAATTCAGCGCGCAGCGTTCTCATTGGTTAAGAATTATGACGCCTAGGTACAACCCGCATCCACCCGCATTGCTTCTCCCAACCTCGTACCCAGGCTCTTCCTGTTCCATGCGCTATATTTATGAATTTTTGGTTAAAAATGTTGTTAAAGACACTAAATTATAAACAAAAAGTTCATTCCATCCGCCAAACTGACGTCTCAGTGCCTTCGATTCCTGGCAGTCGAAAGTTCTCGACGTCATTTTAGCTCATGTTTGAGAGTGTTAACAAAGTTCCTCGATTTATCTACACGCGCGCCATATTGATTGAGTTCACAAGGGAGACTTGATCGCGAAATGGCGCGCACGTGTAAATAAATCACCTTTGCGGATGCCAGAGTTGCCTGCGGAGGAAGCTACGCAGTTACAAAAAACAACAATTTTTTATGAATGGAGCAGATACATATCATATTCCATGTTATTTCTTACACCTTCATGTTATTCGGAAGATATGTTTTAGTGAAAGGCGGTTAATCTAAATGTGTGTTAATCAAAAGGTGTGTTATTAAGGTGTGTTACTGAAAACTTGTGTTAATCAAAAGGTGTGTTACTGGAAACGTGTTTTGCTGAAAAGGTGTGTTAATCAAAAGGTGTGTTTATCAAAAGGTGTGTTATTTGAAAGGTGTGTTATTTTGGAGGGTGTATTATTTAGAAAGGTGTGTTATCAAAAAGGTGTGTTATCAAAAAGGTGTGTTATGAGTAAGGTGTGTTATCAAAAAGGTGTGTTATATTTCAAAAGGTGTGTTAATGTAAAAGGTGTGTTATTGCAAAGGCTGTGTTTTCTTTCAAAGGTGTGTTAAATTACACACCTTTGGTTGCGAAAAGGTGTGTAATCTAAAGGTGTGTTAACTAAAGGTGCGTTAGTTAACACACCTAGGTGTGTTAATGAACACACCTAGGTGTGTTAATGAACACACCAAGGTGCGTTAATGAACACACCAAGGTGTGTTTTTTAAAATAATTGTCAAAAGGTGTGTTAAATTAACACACCTTGGTGTGTTTTCTAACACACCTTGGTGTGTTTTCTAACACACCCTTTTTTAGAGTGTATATATCACAATCACGAATGATGTTGGATCGAGAAAGTGCCGATTGACCTTTGATTTGAAAGCTCAATAGGTGCACGTACCTCTCATGCCAGGACTGGACTGCGCTGAAACTTTGAAGAAATTAGGTATGCAAAGCGTACATGTATTTTCCGCAGATTTTGCTTAATATGATAGTTTGTATTTGGTTTATATACATGAGATAATGGATTAAATAAAAATTGAACATAACCTATGTGGTTTTTGTTATACCTGTGGATTAAAATTCTCTGAAATTTAACCTGTCACGAATGCTTTGAATAATCCGGACATTTACGAGGCCCTATGAATGGCTCTTTATAGTTGGTTGATTAAATATCTCATCTAATAACCGTCCAGAAAAACTATTTGACAAGAAAATAGATTTAAGATCAGTAAGGTCACCTTCTAGAAATGTATCGGAGGATATCTTTCGAGTACGTACGATTTAATAAGGCATTTAACCAATACCACGTTCTGTTATCTAGACGGCAGAAAGAATCAAAGCGAAAGTAAGTCTAGTGGAAGTAGATTTTCGGTACACACTCATGGTCAGAAAACACACACGCTCTTTATGGACTTTCAAACTCACAGGTAAATTTCAGAGCAGCGTGAAGAGAGTTAAGGAGTCTAAGAATAAAGAAGCAGTTTTTCATCTTGAAAGAGAGCAAAAGTAACAAAATAACGTTAATCGCAGCTTGTACCAAAAACCATGAGAACCAGCTGACAATTTCAACATATTTGGAATATGTTTCCTTATATAACGTATATACCAATTAGGTAATATTGCAGAGTTTCGAGGTTCAAACAGTTTCGAGTCATAATATCCCACTAAAACATCAGCTAATACTGGCCATAATGGAACTTCCGAACATTCCTTTTTTGACCTAATGATAGTAGCTATACAAAAGGTGTTGAGTTCAGCTTTGCAAATACAATTTATAAGCACGAGGTTGATGGCGTATAGCAATGGTATCTCCATTAGGTCCAGTATTAGCCAATGTTTCCGTGGGATATTATGAGTCGACACTGTTTGAACCTATATCTCTGCAATATTACCTACATGGTATAAACGTTATGTTGATGATCATCTTTTTTTATCGGAAGATATCTTTCGAGTACGTCTGTTCAAAGCGAGTATAAAGTGCAGTGAAAGTTAAGTAGATTTTCGGTACACTGCACTGGTCAGAAAATATCCATGCTCTTTATGGAATTTTAAACTCACAGGTGAATTTCAGAGCAGGGTGAAGAGAGTTTAAGGAGTCTGGGAATGAAGAATTATTTTTTTTCGTCTTGAAAGAGAGCAAAAGTACCTTACTGATCTGAAATCTATTTTCGCCTGCTAGGCGTAAACCCGGGCTACTTAGAAAGCTACTCTGCAGGAACTTTTGGGTTGACTGAATTATTGCGGGTTGTCAGATTTTGTTTTCCTGGAGCGCGGTTAATTTGTTGGCAATGTGATTTCACTTTTCAATGCGATTCACTTTTACTTTGCTTGGACCGTAGAGAAGTTGAGGAGCCAGAGACAAAAAAACTGTAACCATTTAATGACCATGACCATTAGGGGAATTACCATAGCAATCTCTACGGAAACTACAGGTATAATAATTTCATTATTCCCCTAATAGTGGTCTTCAAATGGTTCGACTTTATCCCCTATGCTTAGGCCCCACTAGTTTAAGATATAGTGGACCGAAGAATTGATGTTTTAACTTTTAACTCAAAATCACATTTTGCACAATAACTTAAAGTGCCCCTAACCTCAACTTTTTTTATTGTCTTATTTGGAAGAACTTTTAAAATGATAAAGTAACTTCTTTTGAAGATTTTCGTTTCTTTGCTTTCTTTTTTAGATATATCAGTTTGTTTGATATGCAAATATCTGGAATTTCGTCACACAAGCATAATGAGTTATCAGAGAATGTTATATATCTTTGCGTTCATGAAATAAAAACACTAAAGTGTGAATAACACGTGTGTGCGTGTTTCTCCCACAACACCAAGCTTCTCGATTTTAAAGGATTTCGTTCGAGAATGAAAGAGATACACACATTTCTCCAATAAGTCATTATGCATGTGTGACGAAATTCCAGACATTTGCATATCAAACAAACTGATATATCTCAAAAAGAAAGCGAAGAAACGAAAATCTTCAAAAGAAGTTACTTTATCATTTTAAAAGTTCTTCCAAACAAGACAATAAAACATTTTGAGGTTATGGGCACTTTAAGTACTGTTTAATAAACGAGCAGCAGTGTTTTATCAGAATTTAAAACACGAGGGCGTAGTCCGAGTGTTTTAGATCTGATAAAACGCGTGCTGCGAGATTTATTAAACGACTTAAAAAACGACCCATTTGATAAGTTCATTGGCGTAGTAATTTTGAAAATCGATGTTTTCTAAGCCGAGAAAATCAAAGCTAAAGTTTATATAAATTAGGATGAAATTTTATCACATATAAAACCTACGACACGGTACTGATTTCCTTTGTGTTTTCCTCATGAATTATTAATGAGTTTTTTAAGTAGTAGTTAAAACATGAGCGGCCGATGTTTATGGGCAGTTACAATGGCGAGCCGCAGGCGAGCCGTTGTTTAACTGCCCATAAACATCGACCGCGAATGTTTTAACGAACTTGTAAAATGAGTAGAATATTATATAATACAAACTTTGTTTGGAAGTTGTAGAAACGGTACAAACAAATTATTTTAACTCCGAAAAAGCTCAATTTGAGCAAGTTAACTTTGATAAAACATTGATGCTTTATTAATCAGCAAGTTAACTTTGATAAAACATTGATGTTTTATTAATCAATGTTTTACCCTGGGTTAAAGATGCTGATTAAATATTAATTTCTTTTGAATTTTCTTCATGAATTATTAATGAATTTTACAAGAATGGTATAAGATATATTAAATGTTATTAGTCATAAAAGCCACTTTCCGTTATTTTTATTGCCCTTGAAAAGACGTCGTAATAAATTTAATTTGTTAGGCTCTTTAACTCTAGCTCACAATAAACAACAGACAGCACTACTCAACTACAGTACTATGAACAATAATTATACAGAACTATGAACTAGAACTGATGTTCTGCCTGATGGACAGCCTGGCAATATAAATAAAACAATGTGCGATCACGATATAATTCATCTATATATAAAATGAAAGCTTGCTTAACATGCATACTCTGATACAGCTAGTATACATACAAATATCTTTATAACTGATTGCTAATATCTTTCAAATATCTTTGTAACTGATTGTTAACACCTTTCTAAAATGCGAAAACGTGTTTGCCTTCAAATTTGAATTACGAACTTGACATCTTCCAGATTCCGACGACGACTGATATATTTTGCCCTACTGTCTTCTACAACTCATGCAGATATCAATTGAAAGCTCGATTAACAGGCTCCGACATTACGTACAAGATATATTTATATTAACTGATTGCTAACATCTTTAAAATTATAATGAAAATGAGTTGGCCTTCGGACGCTATAACCTTACTTGAAGCAAGATTAAATGTACGTACCATAAAGAATCGAAAATATTAGTTGTCAAAACTGTCCAAATTTGCCTTTTTCTTAATTTATAGTAGGCCAAAATTCAAGACACACGAAACCCCCGTCAAGATTAATACCCTCGCTTTGCGACGTTGCTCGCGAGGGGATTATAACCAAGAAAAATCAGTGGGCAAATGTTGTCCTAGCTGAAGATCCGAACATACTCCAGCCTCATGTTTTGAAAGAACAAAGTTATGTCAACTCAGATTTCATGCGCAGTCGAAACTTCGAACTGGCTTATAATGTTTTGCACAAAAGAAGAAGCATAACAATATTATTAATTTGCGAGATTAATATTCAAGGACCAAATGAACAAGCATGAGAGGACATGTCAAAATTCAACTCTTTAATATTATAAAGCATTGTGACAATAACAAAATGTACAAATTTGTTATTATGCAATGTGTAAATATTGTCGGTCATCACCCTCCATAAGATTGTTATAAATTTTAATGTTAATACCTTCATCTTTGCAATGAACACCTGCAACTTTAGCACAGCTTGTTCCTCTGACTGCATAATTACTTGGACATTTAATCAGATGATCTTCATTTCCAGTACATCCATAATATTTGTAAGATAACAGTTGATTTTCTTTATTTGGAAAAGACAACTCCTCGATAGCTGCTGAGAAACCAATATGTTTGCAGGTCACGTTAGCATCATCCTTGGTCCAATTATTGTAGCATAACCTGCTCCAGTTTCCGCGGTCATAAACCTCAACAATTCCAATCGAATTACGTTTTCCTTTAACTGTGGTATTAGGAATTAACTGCACACCTAAAAATATCATAAGATACTGTAACAACAGTCGTAATAGCTGGTGTGGAACTATTAGTGTTATTGACATTCACAAACGTTTATCGATTAATAGCACTTGCTTATTGAGAAGCTATACCTATTCTTTCTAAATGGATAATTCAGCAAGCGTATATATAGGATCAATACTATGTCAGACGCAGAAGATAACTCTGCAATGGTGGAATAACACTTGGCTAGAATCCAAAACAAAGAAGCGGATGCAGAACCTAGAAGTTGAACGATCGGATGGAATCGCCACTGGACAGACAACTGTCTGCGAACACCCTGAACCGTTATACTACATGCCACAAGCGGATTGTCCAAGCTGACACATAATGTCGGCGAATCCAGTAAATGGTTTCGTACTTTATCTATATAGTGAGTGTTATATTGACAGATTGTTATGGAGTTTGGCATGGTTTCCTCCTACACTTTTAACATACCATGTCTGAGTGTTAATTGATCGTCGCTAGCATGCAGCGCTAGTCTTTTAATTTTCTATTTCAGCGATCCAACATCGCTTTTTTCCATGTACGTCATTACCAAATGCCGGCTCTTTCATCGACTCTTGATTTTGGGCTCAGACAAGCCCAAATCCTTACTTTATTGTATTCTTCGTTAAAATACTGCTGCTCGAAAAACAAATGTATTCTCATATAAAATCGTCTAATTATCTTCTTTAGAAAAGAACGCTACGACCATTTTCGTTTTTTTCTATGGTTTATTCACGTACGACAAAATGACTTCACACACCTTTTGTCCCATTTCCCATCCTCATTTCCTTTTATCATCCTATGGCGTCAGTCGACTGTCGGCGGTGCAAGTAATAATTATAATCGCACTCAAAAACATATGATCTATTGGGATGTAGTATTGCTAATTTGCACAGTATTATCTGAAAAGGCCATAGACAAATCTTCATTGCTGTCGTATTACGCACACCGCGCTCGTCTATCTACTTCGTCTTAGAATATTTATTAACAAAATGGCTTACCACATTCGTTGAAAGGTGGAGATCTATCATTACATTTCTTCAGGTTTCTAGAGGTCATTCTGTATGCATTACAGCAATCAATTAATCCTGTTGTGTTCCTGCGTTGTAAAAAAATAAACAAAATGGCTATATTAAACTGTGCAAAGAAGTAAAATATGTATAATTACCATTGGTTAATAACATGACAAATTAGTAAAAAGGCAGGAATTACTAACAGTTGAACAGCTCCCCCTGGCCCCCGTCTGGTACGCCTATATGTCTACAAGAAATGTTTTCGCAGAATATAGCGTTTTGATGCTGGGAACCGGCAAAGGAGAAATGGTGCTCGGAAAACCCTTGTGTCCGCGTAACAACATGCGCAAAGTCTCAGAGCCAGCCTGCATTAATTTCGCATAGCCAAAATGAAGTAGAATCCCGGCGTTCGCTCTTTTTGACAAGTGACTGAAAATAAAATTTGGTGTTGTCAACGTCCACTGGAACAACTATTGAGGTAAACACAGACTGCTGTGTAGAAACTATATATACCGCACATCGTAATTGATTTTTTCTGCGTTAACTTTAAAAACTAGCGTGCAATCTATTACTTCTCGATCTTTTTCTAAGTATTGACACTTTTACTATATATTATTTTACTATATACTATTTATTGACATAGCTTAATACTTTACAGCTTAAAATACTTTTTCTAAGTATTTACACAGCTTGTACCGCAATATACCTTCAATATAATAATTGCAATATATTTTAACCAAATATTAAACAACTAATCAGCTACTTACAGTCGACGAAGATTCGGTGTATACTTAAACAGATTCTCTGGGATGACAGGCATTTTGTTGCCGACCAAGTCTCTAGAATTAGAAAACCATAGTATATATAAAGCAGCAAAACTTATTGAAAATATCAGAGGCTCCGTGCTCATTTAAGACTGAGATTGGCGCATCGTTTATAGATTCTTGCGTGTTGAATTCAGGTAAAACTGTAAGATATATAATAATCAAATTAACTACCGAGACATGTTTTCCGTCCTGCTGTCATTCTAAGTCGTATCTTGTGTTATTAATACGAAAGAAGCTGATGACTTTGTTCCTTTTATTGTCGTTCGCACGCAATGGTGTAATTTATTTATTTATTAAAAATCTTTAAAATCACGAGGCCTTTTCGCATAAGAGATTTTCACAAGAGTCCTAAAAATAACGATGGTAAGTCATAAAATCGAAACCGTGCAATAAATAAAAATTCACTGACACGCTTTTTTGGAAATTAATCTCGGAATCGAACTGCGAAAAAAATTTCGAACAAAATAAAACGCTTTGTACTTTAATCGCACCGAGTGGAGCCCTGTGGTTTTACTTAAACAATTTACAACTATTATTGGTTTGTGTTTATCGCAAAACAAAATACAACATTGTTTTCTACAAATCCTGGGTACACCGGATCACCTACACTCAGGGTCTTAAAATAATTGAGGAGAAGGTGCTGCCTTTGCAACAACACTGCAGCAAATGGTAAGACTTTCGGGTCTTCTCGGAAAACGACCTTAAATCGTATGCCCTCGGAATCCCTATCAGTCGGGGTTTCCGTTCACCTATAAGAGTGATAAACTGAATAGTCGAACGCTTAAAACATGAGCCTCTGGCTCGGATAAATAGGGCAACCTTCTCTGCGTGATCGACTGTAAATAAATCATGCTCACTCAAATTAATAGCCTAATGATATCTATTTTATTTTAGTGGCATAAATTCTGACGAATTCAGGGCGCTTTACCGAAATGACCATGCAAATCTTAATGTATACAATACTGTAACCAAGAAATATTGTTTCATTCATTAGATGTTTCGATTGCAGTTAACATAATTTTTTGTTAAAAAAACACTTTACGGTGAGTGAATCTTGATCAAATGTATCGAACTAAGAGAACATATATCTTTTTGTGTCCCTTCAAAATACCGTATAAAATTATAATAATTAAAGACCAAAACAATTGTATATTTTGACCGAATATTCAACAATTAATCGGTTACTTACAGTCTCGCAAGTCTTGATGTATTCTTAAACAGATTCGCAGGAATGACAGAGATATTGTTGTGGTTCAAGTTTCTACAATAGAATAAAAACAGAAGCAAACGGTTATTTATGTATTTTTACCGAATATTCAATCAGCTACTTAGATAATCTCAATAATTGGTGTATTTCTAAACACGTTCTCCGCAATTGAATATATCTGGTTGTGGTAGTTATACAAATATTTATATTAAGAAACTGCAGCAAAGGGTCAACTTATAAGCATAGTCGTGCAGTATGAAAAATGTCAGAGGCGTCATGACAATACAACTCGAGATGCTTCCCCGTCCCCATTAACAAGGTACGCGTTACCCCTTCAGATGATCAGTGTTAAAAGAGAGACGACGTCTTAACACGATAACAAACAGTGCAACATGATACACAACATTGCGTAACAAACTAGATGCTGTAAACGAGAAAGATTTTTCATTCATTGGAGATTAAAGGATTGAGCGATGTGTGGCTTTGAAAATAACACTTTACGGTGAGTGAATCTTGATAAAATGTATCGAACTAAGAGAAAATATCATGTTTGTGTCCCTCCAAAAAACCGTGCTCATATAAGAAATTAATTGATTAAGAAAAATTGTTTTAGACAAATTATAATGATTAAAGAGCAAACTAGTTGTATATTTTAACCGCATATTCAACAACTAATCAGTTACTTACAGTGTCCTAAGTTCTGGTGTATTCTCGAACAGGTTCCCTGGAATGACAGATAATTTGTTGTTGTTCAAGGTTCTATGGTAGAATAAAAACAGCAGCAAAGGGTTAGTAACCAATTATCTGGATTGAAAAAGTAGTATTTACAGATCTCTCAACAATCAATATAAAATTATAAATACAATAGAATAAAAACAGAAGCAAACGGTTATTTATGTATTTTTACCGAATATTCAATCAGCTACTTAGATAATCTCAATATTTGGTGTATTTCTAAACACGTTCTCCGCAATTGAATATATCTGGTTGTGGTTGTTATACAAATATTTATATTAAGAAATTGCAGCAAAGGGTCAACTTATAGCATAGTCAGTAGGTAACCCCCCCCCCCCCCCCCCCCATATACCGAGCAAAGGAATGCCGACTGGAAGTGACATAATAGGATTAAGTGTGAATAATAACGAGCGTACCGTCACGCTGCAATCACGTGTCCAGCTTACGTACAGAATTAAATGGCAATGAGCGTACGTACGGGATTAAGATTGGAATAATAATGAGCGTACGTACAGTATATGGATCACATAATTTGAGCCATTCGTTTATATTCTTTTGTAAATTTGGTGGTTCTTAAAAGAACCGTTTTGTATTTGTCTTTAATGTTGCAACCATGCTCCAAATGCTTCGACATCTGCTTATAGACTAACTTTCATCTTGTCAAGAAACTTCCCCATTATAGCATAAGTCTTCAGAAATATATCCATACCTAACACACGCGTACCAAACCTTTTCAATAAACTCTTCGTTAGTAAATGTTTCATCATCATCATAAAAAATGGGAACCCATTACTCTCTCTCTCTTCCTCTGTCAATTCATTTAAGATTTTATTCTCAAAATTAGAATAACACATATTGACGCTAAGTATAAGTCGATTCTTCGCCATAAACAGTATGTCGATAGTCATGGCTGAGGTGCACGGACAGATTAAAGTAAATTCCCACTTTGCTATTGACGCTGTCGAAATGTTTCATGCGTACGTACAGAATAATAATGAGCGTACGTACAGAGCGTTTTACTATGCAAATGCTTTGTTATCTTCTGATTATTGCTTTATATCAAAGGCCAAAAAGGCAAAAAAGGCAAAAAGTCAGGCCAGTAAGGCCAAAAAGGCCTAAAGTCAGGCCAGTAAGGCCTATCGGGCAGGTGTTTAATAATTGACTTGGTCGTGTGGTTTATTATGAATTCGACGCAACTTGAGTATCCCATTTCGCTGCCGTTCATGTATAGAAAGCCACTGACTGTCGAAAGAGACGAAATCGAACGAGTGATCCAGTGGAACGATTCACCTTATATTGACACGATTACAGTAAATATTATTTATGTCGAGATACCGAACGGTGGGACGGGAAGAAAACCAACGTGATTGCAAACCTAGACAAATAGCGCCAATTTATATTAACTAGATAAATTCGGATTAATGAGAAGCAACGTCTAAAAATACCATCACGCAATATCACAATCTAATGACGACTTTATTTTCTCACGCAAGGACTGCGGCGCGGTTGTCTCATTATTATGTATTAGGTTCGTGTTTCATATTTGTTCAAGGTAATAGACAGTATTGACACGGTATATTAAGATGTTGACTTTATTTTCTCACGCAAGGACTCCGTGCAATATAACTACAGTAGAAATCTAACCTTAGCAATGTCATTAAAGTAAATAACATTGAGGTTACGCAATAGCGTACGTACAGAATAACAATGAGGTTCGTATTTTTAGAGCGTACGTACGAGGATTACACTAGGAACATGTTTGATCAGGTCGCCGTTCAATAAGTTACAGCAACTTAAATGTTTCTTCTGATAAGAAAGCCAACTTTTTGCTTCTCCGTAGTCGTTTTTACTTTTTACAGTTCGTTTTATTAAATATTCCGTGTGAGGGACGGAAGTAATTATATCTAAGCCTCTTTCACCTTTACGATCCCTAACCCTAGTCTCGTGTACCCTTGGGACCCCCATCGTATACTTAGGCGGCGCTCTGTGTGTGTGTATTAGGCCCGTTTAGGCTTTGGCCCGATAAGGCCTTTTGGCCCGTTCGTAGGAGGGAGTTTATACGGTCATCACGCTCCCTTCACGCTATTCAACGTTCGATTGAACCTGTGTTTTCACCGCATATACAAAGGGATAATGTTTCCGGACAGGAGAACCTGAAGTATACCTCTAAGAGTTTTAAATTGGTTTACTTGAACGGCTTTACTTCATATAGAACGACGAAGTTAGGAGCACTGATCCTGTGTTTTCACCGCATCTATACAAAGAGATGAACCCTAATAATTTTGGCCGTATTATGGCTTATATCGCTTTAGTGTACACAATTCCTATGATGAAGAAACACATCGGGAAACAGTGTGAAGAACTGTTCAAGATCTCAAACATATTGAAAAAATATAAATATAAACGTCTTGGTTAAACTGGATGACTCGGCAATTTTATGACGCCGTTGTCATAATGTATATTCACGTTGTTAAGGTTAAGATTTGCATACATGAACCCTAACCATTTTGGCCGAATTATCGCTAATTATATCTCGCGTTAATGCACGGGATTCCAATGGAGGAAGAAACCCTTCGGGAAACAGTGTGAAGAACTGTTCAAGATCTCAAACGCATCGACATAGAAAATTAATAAATCGTTACTTAGTTTTGGCGGTAAAGTATTCTGAAGAAACCATTCGCAAAATGATCAGGAATTATAAAATAAGGTTTCCTGGCAGAAAAAGTATAATATCTAGGAGTTTTAAATTGTTGAGCGGCTTTACTTCATAGATAACGACGGAGCGAGGAGTTAGAACGAGGATATAAAGCGGACTAACTCTAACAGCTTGAATAAATTTGTCCACCTGATCTTCGATAAAAGCGTGGGAGCCATTAAGCGTAATTAAAGGATTACATGTTTGATAGCACAAGCGTTCAAATCGGCAGAAATAACTTGCCGAGCAATCATTTCGGGAGAATTATCACTTATCTAACCTTCGTTTATCAATTAAGCGATTCCTGTGTCGAAGAAACACTTTGGGAAGCAGTGTGAACAACTGTTAAGTATTTAAAACGTGTAGAAGGAATTGCTTTCAAAACGTTGCTAGGCCAACTTATCCTACGGCCGATATTTGCATATTTCGCCTGAAAGCATGTGTAGAAAGAAGGGCACTTATGGAGATATATAAAACCTTATTAATACGCGACACAAATATAGAGTTAAAAAATATTTATATCAGTTACAAACGTATACATATTTTTCAACGTTTATTTTAACGGGGCATACCAAACAGAAAGTAATTAGTATTTTTAGCTGTTTTATTAAATATTCCGTGTGAGGGACGGAAATAATTATCTAAGCCCTTTCATCTTTACGATCCCTAACCCCAGTCTCGTGTACCTTTGGGACCCCCATCGTATACTTAGGCGGCGATCTGTGTGTGTATTAGGCCCGTTTAGGCCCTACCTGGCCTTCTTTAGCCCGATAAGGCCTTTTGGCCCGTTCGTAGGAGGGAGTTTATACGGTCATCACGCTCCCTTCACGCTATTCAGCGTTCGATTGAACCTGTGTTTTCACTGCAGGAAAAACGTGGGGTGGCACGAATACGAAATCGTGAGGTGGCACGAATACGAAATCGTACTGATTATTAGAACTAAACATAGAAACGAGGCAGGATGAAACGGAGCGAAAAATCTAATTAAAATTCAAACTACGACAAACCCAATCGCATAAATTATCGAGCATGCCCGGCGTTTTGTTATAGCTTTAAGGCGAGTTTAAACGAATTCCTTTCGTTTATCTACACTCTTGTTTTGTAATATGTTAGGAATACAAGACATACAAACACTTTATAGAAGGTGCAAACGGTTTATTTTTTCTAGCTATAGGAAATTACATATGCGGATATTAACAGCTAATTTACACAATCGTTTTAGACAAAATGTCCGGCTCTTAGTGTCCTCTAGTTTGGAGCGTTTAACTTTAACACGCTGACGTCCTCCGTTAACAACAAGATGCGTTTCTTTCCTTTGTGATCGACGGATTTTATATTGAGAACTTTGACACGAAGCGTTGTATTTACAAATTAGCATCACAGCCACTTCTTAGAGATACCGATTGTTTTTCCACTGTCAAAGATGTGTTCGCTCTTTGACTTTGTATGGGATTTAGATTTCCCCCGCTTTTGTTGTTTATTAATAACAGTTTCTCCATGCCGTAATCTTGCAGCTTTTAAATAATTATTAAAGTTTGTTTCCATTTCCTCTTGCCGCTTTATAAGATTTTCCAAAGTTTTCTCCAGATTTAATTGTTTACTATCTGCGGTAGTCTGTTCACTCTGTCGAGGTACACACATTCCAATTTTACTCCATTTTAACCACTTAGAGCGTTCTTCGATATCCATATGATGTATCTGATCGAGATGGTTTGCCAATCTAACAAGATTAGTGCTTCCACAACCAAAGACAGGGCAATTTCTACGTGTACGACCCATTATCTCGAACTGTTTACACCTCCAATGACTCACACGATATGCCGTGCTCTTCTACGAGCAGTGCTTTTTATTAGGCCCGTTTAGGCCCTATCTGGCCTTCTTTGGCCCGATATAGGCCTTTTGGCCCGTTCGTAGGAAGGAGTTTATCACGCTCCCTCACGCTATTGTACCCAGACATAGGATTCAATCTTAGGATTCAATGATTCAATCTTAGGATTGAGATTTATAAACCATTTGTCGGACTTTCACCAACTACCCTTGGAAGAAAGGCAATCTATAATTGTCAGGCGAGTGATGAAAATACACTTTAATTTCATTTTATTCCCTAATACACATTACGTATTGTTACAGCAGTCATTAAAATTAATATAACGCGTGGTAAGAATGCATGTTTAGTCCCTAATTCCATATAGAAAGTCCCTCGACTGTTCGAATAATAACGCTACAAAATCATCGGCTTCTCTGACAAACATTAATTCGCTTTTCCTTCTTTTTTCTCTCGCTGCATATTGGCGTAGCTGGTTAACCAATATGATATCTTGTCGTTGCGATAGGAACTGCGTTTATCATTAGGATTCCAAGGCTGTATCGTTTCCTCTTTAGCTTTTGTAACCATTTTCTGTAGTGTTTTTCTTTCCTTTAGTTTTAGGATTGTGTGTGCCCGAAGTAATTGCGTGTTTAAATCTTAGTCGTCTTTTCGGTTCTCCACAAGTTGATGATCTCGTATATAAAGTTGAGGATTCATTGCTCGTCTCCATTCTTTATTTTCTCCATCACAGAACCAAAATGTGCCATTCTTCGTTGTTGATGTAGAAGCGGGTTTTCCACGAAGACACTTCGTTGCGGTGATGTTACGTTGAAGAGAATCAGTACTCGAATGGAACGACGCTGTATTTACTCTACGGTTACAGAACTGTTAATCGCCCCATATGCCCCTTTACTTTAATTTTTAACTTTGCTTTAACTTTACTTTAACTTTGCTTTAACTTTTAATTTTAACTTTTAAATTTACTTTAACTTCGCATGCAGCGGGTCACAATTTCGGCTATATATGGCGATTTGAGGGGTGGATGGGTGAGTTGTGAGGGAGAGGTATTCATGGAGGTGAACGGGGATAGTAGGTATATTTCTCAAACCGGCCACATGGGCCACGAAAAGGCCCTCCAGGTCATTTGGGGTGTTTTGGTGGGGTGATTCTCTTCAACGTAACATCACCGCAATGAAGTGTCTTCGTGGAAAACCCGCTTCTACCTCAACAACGAAGAATGGCACATTTTGGTTCTGTGATGGAGAAAATAAAGAATGGAGACGAGCAATGAACCCTCGACTTTATATACAAACGATTAACAGTTCTGTAACCGTAGAGTAAATACAGCGTCGTTCCATTCGAGTACTGATTCTCTTCAACGTAACATCACCGCAATGAAGTGTCTTCGTGGAAAACCCGCTTCTACCTCAACAACGAAGAATGGCACATTTTGGTTCTGTGATGGAGAAAATAAAGAATTGAGACGAGCAATGAACCCTCAACTTTATATACGATATCATCAACTTGTGGAGAACCGAAAAGACGAAGATTTAAACACGTAATTACTTCGGCACACACAATCCTAAAACTAAAGGAAAGAAAAACACCGACTACAGAAAATGGTTACAAAAGCTAAAGAGGAAACGATACAGCCTTGGAATCGTAATGAGAAACGCAGTTCCTATCGCAGCGACAAGATATCATATTGGTTAACCAGCTACGCCAATATGCAGCGAGGGAAAAAAGAAGGAAAAGCGAATTAATGTTTGTCAGAGAAGCCGATGATTTTGTAGCGTTATTATTCGAACAGTCGAGGGACTTGCTATATGGAATTAGGGACTAAACATGCATTCTTACCACGCGTTATATCAATTTTAATGACTGCTGTAACAATACGTAATGTGTATTAGGGAATAAAATGAAATTAAAGTGTATTTTCATCACTCGCCTGACAATTATAGATTGCCTTTCTTCCAAGGGTAGTATGTGAAAGTCCGACAAATGGTTTATTAATCTCAATCCTAAGACTGAATCCTAAGATTGAATCATTGAATCCTAAGATTGAATCATTGAATCCTAAGATTGAATCCTATGTCTGGGTACGATAGCGTGAGGGAGCGTAAAAAACTCCCTCCTACGAACGGGCCAAAAGGCCTTATCGAGCCAAATAAGGCCAGATAGGGCCTATACGGGCCTAATAAAAAGCAATGCTCGTAGAAGAGCACGGCATATCGTGTGAGTCATTGGAGGTGTAAACAGTTCGAGATAATGGGTCGTACACGTAGAAATTGCCCTGTCTTTGGTTGTGGAAGCACTAATCTTGTTAGATTGGCAAACCATCTCGATCAGATACATCATATGGATATCGAAGAACGCTCTAAGTGGTTAAAATGGAGTAAAATTGGAATGTGTGTACCTCGACAGAGTGAACAGACTACCGCAGATAGTAAATAATTAAATCTGGAGAAAACTTTGGAAAATCTTATAAAGCGGCAAGAGGAAATGGAAACAAACTTTAATAATTATTTAAAAGCTGCAAGATTACGGCATGGAGAAACTGTTATTAATAAACAACAAAAGCGGGGGAAATCTAAATCCCATACAAAGTCAAAGAGCGAACACATCTTTGACAGTGGAAAAACAATCGGTATCTCTAAGAAGTGGCTGTGATGCTAATTTGTAAATACAACGCTTCGTGTCAAAGTTCTCAATATAAAATCCGTCGATCACAAAGGAAAGAAACGCATCTTGTTGTTAACGGAGGACGGCAGCGTGTTAAAGTTAAACGCTCCAAACCAGAGGACACTGTAAGAGCCGGACAATTTGTCTAAAACGATTGTGTAAATTAGCTGTTAATATCCGCATATGTAATTTCCTATAGCTAGAAAAAATAAACCGTTTGCACCTTCTATAAAGTGTTTGTATGTCTTGTATTCCTAACATATTACAAAACAAGAGTGTAGATAAACGAAAGGAATTCGTTTAAACTCGCCTTAAAGCTATAACAAAACGCCGGGCATGCTCGATAATTTATGCGATTGGGTTTGTCGTAGTTTGAATTTTAATTAGATTTCTCGCTCCGTTTCATCCTGCCTCGTTTCTATGTTTAGTTCTAATAATCAGTACGATTTCGTATTCGTGCCACCTCACGATTTCGTATTCGTGCCACCCCACGTTTTTCCTGCAGTGAAAACACAGGTTCAATCGAACGCTGAATAGCGTGAAGGGAGCGTGATGACCGTATAAACTCCCTCCTACGAACGGGCCAAAAGGCCTTATCGGGCTAAAGAAGGCCAGGTAGGGCCTAAACGGGCCTAATACACACACAGATCGCCGCCTAAGTATACGATGGGGGTCCCAAAGGTACACGAGACTGGGGTTAGGGATCGTAAAGATGAAAGGGCTTAGATAATTATTTCCGTCCCTCACACGGAATATTTAATAAAACAGCTAAAAATACTAATTACTTTCTGTTTGGTATGCCCCGTTAAAATAAACGTTGAAAAATATGTATACGTTTGTAACTGATATAAATATTTTTTAACTCTATATTTGTGTCGCGTATTAATAAGGTTTTATATATCTCCATAAGTGCCCTTCTTTCTACACATGCTTTCAGGCGAAATATGCAAATATCGGCCGTAGGATAAGTTGGCCTAGCAACGTTTTGAAAGCAATTCCTTCTACACGTTTTAAATACTTAACAGTTGTTCACACTGCTTCCCAAAGTGTTTCTTCGACACAGGAATCGCTTAATTGATAAACGAAGGTTAGATAAGTGATAATTCTCCCGAAATGATTGCTCGGCAAGTTATTTCTGCCGATTTGAACGCTTGTGCTATCAAACATGTAATCCTTTAATTACGCTTAATGGCTCCCACGCTTTTATCGAAGATCAGGTGGACAAATTTATTCAAGCTGTTAGAGTTAGTCCGCTTTATATCCTCGTTCTAACTCCTCGCTCCGTCGTTATCTATGAAGTAAAGCCGTTCAACAATTTAAAACTCCTAGATATTATACTTTTTCTGCCAGGAAACCTTATTTTATAATTCCTGATCATTTTGCGAATGGTTTCTTCAGAATACTTTACCGCCAAAACTAAGTAACGATTTATTATTTTTCTATGTCGATGCGTTTGAGATCTTGAACAGTTCTTCACACTGTTTCCCGAAGGGTTTCTTCCTCCATTGGAATCCCGCGCATTAACGCGAGATATAATTAGCGATAATTTGGCCAAAATGGCTAGGGTTCATGTATGCAAATCTTAACCTTAACAACGTGAATATACATCATGACAACGGCGTCATAAAATAGCCGAGTCATCCAGTTTAACCAAGACGTTTATATTTATATTTTTTCAATATGTTTGAGATCTTGAACAGTTCTTCACACTGTTTCCCGATGTGTTTCTTCATCATAGGAATTGTGTACACTAAAGCGATATAAGCCATAATACGGCCAAAATTATTAGGGTTCATCTCTTTGTATAGATGCGGTGAAAACACAGGTTCAGTGCTCCTAACTTCGTAGTTCTCTATGAAGTAAAGCCGTTCAAGTAAACCAATTTAAAACTCTTAGAGGTATACTTCAGCTTCTCCTGTCCGGAAACATTATCCCTTTGTAGATGCGGTGAAAACACAGGTTCAATCGAACGTTGAATAGCGTGAAGGGAGCGTGATGACCGTATAAACTCCCTCCTACGAACGGGCCAAAAGGCCTTATCGGGCCAAAGCCTAAACGGGCCTAATACACACACACAGAGCGCCGCCTAAGTATACGATGGGGGTCCCAAGGGTACACGAGACTAGGGTTAGGGATCGTAAAGGTGAAAGAGGCTTAGATATAATTACTTCCGTCCCTCACACGGAATATTTAATAAAACGAACTGTAAAAAGTAAAAACGACTACGGAGAAGCAAAAGTTGGCTTTCTTATCAGAAGAAACATTTAAGTTGCTGTAACTTATTGAACGGCGACCTGATCAAATATGTTCCTAGTGTAATCCTCGTACGTATGCTCTAAAAATACGAACCTCATTGTTATTCTGTACGTACGCTATTGCGTAACCTCAATGTTATTTACTTTAATGACATTGCTAAGGTTAGATTTCTACTGTAGTTATATTGCACGGAGTCCTTGCGTGAGAAAATAAAGTCAACATCTTAATATACCGTGTCAATACTGTCTATTACCTTGAACAAATATGAAACACGAACCTGATACATAATGAGACAACCGCGCCGCAGTCCTTACGTGAGAAAATAAAGTCGTCATTAGATTGCGATATTGCGTGATGGTATTTTTAGACGTTGCTTCTCATTAATCCGAATTTATCTACTTAATATAAATTGGCGCTATTTGTCTAGGTTTGCAATCACGTTGGTTTTCTTCCCGTCCCACCGTTCGGTATCTCGACATAAATAATATTTACTGTAATCGTGTCAATATAAGGTGAATCGTTCGACTGGATCACTCGTTCGATTTCGTTTCTTTCGACAATCAGTGGCTTTCTATACATGAACGGCAGCGAAATGATATATATATATATATATATATATATATATATATATATATATATATATATATATATGGATACTCAAGTTGCGTCGAATTCATAATAAACCACACGACCAAGTCAATTATTAAACACCTGCCCCATAGGCCTTTTTTACCTTACTGGCCTGACTTTAGGCCTTTTTGGCCTTACTGGCCTGACTTTTTGCCTTTTTGGCCTTTGATATAAAGCAATAATCAGAAGAAAACAAAGCATTTGCATAGTAAAACGCTCTGTACGTACGCTCATTATTATTCTGTACGTACGCATGAAACATTTCGACAGCGTCAATAGCAAAGTGGGAATTTACTTTAATCTGTCCGTGCACCTCAGCCATGACTATCGACATACTGTTTATGGCGAAGAATCGACTTGTACTTAGCGTCAATATGTGTTATTCTAATTTTGAGAATAAAATCTTAAATGAATTGACAGAGGAAGAGAGAGAGAGAGAAATGGGTTCCCATTTTTGATGATGATGATGAAACATTTACTAACGAAGAGTTTATTGAAAAGGTTTGGTACGCGTGTGTTAGGTATGGATATATTTCTGAAGAGTATGCTATAATGGGGAAGTTTCTTGACAAGATGAAAGTTAGTCTATAAGCAGAAGTCGAAGCATTTGGAGCATGGTTGCAACATTAAAGACAAATACAAAACAGTTCTTTTAAGAACCACCAAATTTACAAAAGAATATAAACGAATGGCTCAAATTATGTGATCCATATACTGTACGTACGCTCATTATTATTCCAATCTTAATCCCGTACGTACGCTCATTGCCATTTAATTTATTTTTTTTATTTAAACATATTTAAAACATACATTTTCTCCAAGAGCAAAGCTCATCGAGGGAGATTATGTAATTTAATTATGTAATTTAATTTAGATTATGTAATTTAATTCTGTACGTACGCTGCACACGTGATTGCAGCGTGACGATTCACACTTAATCCTATTAAGTCACTTCCTGTCGGCATCCCTTTGCTCGGTATATGGGGGGGGGGGTTACCTACTATAGTCGTACAGTATGAAAAATGTCAGAGGCGTCATGACAATACAACTCGAGATGCTTCCCCGTCCCCATTAACAAGGTACGCGTTACCCCCTTCAGATGATCAGTGTTAAAAGAGAGACGACGTCTTAACACGATAACAAACAGTGCAACATGATACACAACATTGCGTTAAAAGCTAGATGCTGTAAACGAGAAAGATTTTTCATTCATTGGAGATTAAAGGATTGAGCGATGTGTGGCTTTGAGAAAAACACTTTACGGCGAGTGAATCTTGATAAAATGTATCGAACTAAGAGAAAATATCATGTTTGTGTCCCTCCAAAAAACCGTGCTCATATAAGAAATTAATTGATTAAGAAAAATTGTTTTAGACAAATTATAATGATTAAAGAGCAAACTAGTTGTATATTTTAATTCAACAACTAATCAGTTGCTTACAGTGTCCTAAGTTCTGGTGTATTCTCGAACAGGTTCCCTGGAATGACAGATAATTTGTTGTTGTTCAAGGTTCTATGGTAGAATAAAAACAGCAGCAAAGGGTTAGTAACCAATTATCTGGATTGAAAAAGTAGTATTTACAGATCTCTCAACAATCAATATAAAATTATAAATACAATAGAATAAAAACAGAAGCAAACGGTTATTTATGTATTTTTACTGAATATTCAATCAGCTACTTAGATAATCTCAATATTTGGTGTATTTCTAAACACGTTCTCCGCAATTGAATATATCTGGTTGTGGTTGTTATACAAATATTTATATTAAGAAACTGCAGCAAAGGGTCAACTTATAAGCATAGTCGTACAGTATGAAAAATGTCAGAGGCGTCATGACAATACTCGAGATGACAATACTCGAGATGCTTCCGCGTCCCCATTAACAAGGTATACGCGTTAGCCCTTCAGATGATAAGTGTTAAAAGAGAGACGACGTCTTAATTGTGCAACATATGATACACAACATTGCGTAAAAAGCTAGATGCTGTAAACGAGAAAGATTTTTCATTCATTGGGGATTAAAGGGTTGAGCGATGTGTGGCTTTGAAAAAAACACTTTACGGTGAGTGAATCTTGATCAAATGTATCGAACTAAAGAGAAAATATGTTTGTGTCCCTTCAAAAAACCGTGCTCATATAAGAAATTGATTAAGAAAAATTGTTTTAGACAAATTATAATGATTAAAGAGCAAACTAGTTGTATATTTTATCCGCATATTCAACAACTAATCAGTTAGTACTTACAGTCTCCTAAGTTCTGGTGTATTCTCGAACAGGTTCTCAGGAATGACAGATATATTGTTGTGGTTCCAGGGGCGGATTCATGAATTTTTTAGGGTACGTCGAAACACGGAAGTGCACATTCTAGGGGGGTGCGGGGGCATTCCCCCCCGGATATTTTTTGAAATTTGACTCCCTGAAATGGCATTTCCCGCATTCTGGCAAGATTTTTTAGAAAAATCTTACAGTTCTAATTTACGTTTTTTATACCACATTTTACGATTTTTTAAAAAAAATGCTTCTGCACTTTTTAAATAATCGTTACTGGAGACAATTTTTACGACTGTTTCGCTCCATATCAGAGCTCATCAGCATGCCTATGATTCACTGCTCAGTGAATCCGACATGGACAGCCAAAGCCCACCAACTTTAGCTGCCAAGCAATTTTTTAGACACATAGAGGAGCTTATCTCTCTACATCACATGATCCTGGTCATGTTAATTTCCTGGTCATTTTACCAATCTATTAGATTGTTTAACTTTACCCCTTCTCCACAATGAGCTGTCTGGTTGTAAGGCGCCAGATACACACTCATGCAAAGCAAAATAATTATGAATAGAGAAAAACAGACCATGTACAATACATTACATGGACATAGTCAGATAACTAAGAGCACACCACTCTACATCATCCTGGTCATACAAACTAGTAGTTACCAACAAAAGACTGCATTGCATATACAGTACTCTTATTGAAATGTTTATTTATTTTTTGTGGCTTTTTATTAATTTTAATATGTATATATGGAAAGAAAATGTAATAGTTTACCCCTTTTCCAGCACAATGAGCTGTCTGGTTTTAAGGCGCCAGATACTCGCCCAAGAAAAATAATTATGAATAGAGAAAAACAGACCATGGACATAGTCAGATAACTAAGAGCACACCACTCTACATCATCCTGGTCATACAAACTAGTAGTTACCAACAAAAGACTGCATTGCATATACAGTACTCTTATTGAAATGTTTATTTATTTTTTGTGGCTTTTTATTAATTTTAATATGTATATATGGAAAGAAAATGTAATAGTTTACCCCTTATCCAGCACAATGAGCTGTCTGGTTTTAAGGAGCCAGATACTCGCCCAAGAAAAATAATTATGAATAGAGAAAAACAGACCATATAGGACATTTCATGGACATAGAGAAGAGCTCACCTCTCTACATCATCCTGGTCATCTTAACAACCTAATAGTTTACCCCTTATCCACAATGAGCTGTCTGGTTTTAAGGCGCCAGATACTCGCCCAAGAAAAATAATTATGAATAGAGAAAAACAGACCATATAGACCTCTTTCATAATGACGCCCAAATTAAATATTCTTTTATATTCATTTAAATTAGCCTTTCTGACCTCGTTCGTGTGTCTGTAATTCCAAAGAATCGTCGCTTTGTAACGAGGCCAGAAAGGCTAATTTGCATGCATATAAAAGAATATTTAAACTGGCCGCCATTATGAAAGAGGTCTATAGGACATTTCATGGACATAGAGAAGAGCTCACCTCAGGTGAGCTCTTCTCTATGTCCATGAAAGTTCAAGCTTCTACAATAGAATAAAAACAGAAGCAAGCGGTTATAAATCTCGTTATTACCAATTCTCTGGATTTAAAAAGTAGTTTAATACAATTTACACGATGCAGATGTACAAAAATATTACAAGTAACTAGAAATACGCATACGCAACAACCCCTCGCCCAATTGCTGTTTGAATCTCACAGTACAGTACTTCTTTTAGTTCTAAATTACTTGAATTAGATAATACCACTTCATTTGCCAAACTACAGTAAATAAATTTTCAGTGGACAATATCTCTCAGAGCTTTGTATTGTCTGAATTTAATTGTTTCATAGGACATCAAAATAAATACATGCAGCCCAATTAAATTTTTTAATTTTTGAGTGCAGCAACAGAATTGTGGGGGGTCTACTGCTGTTTCTACCATCAATCACTTAAGAAAGAAATTACTTTTATCACAATATCGATGACTCACGAAATAATCAATGCAGTATTTTGTATATAGACACCAATGGCTGTCGAAGGAAGAAAGTGCATCTCTATCATACAATGAGTGTCCTTTAAAAAAATCAAATTCGTTCAAATGTCTACGGATGGCATGCATATAGTGCAAATGTAGGGGTCCATTCAAATTAGATTTACTAAGACGTATTAGGGATTCTACTCCAATTGTTGGTGTGGATAGATTATAATATACAGTAAGTTGATAATTCTATACCCACATTGGACTACTGTGATGTGGAGCTGGCAGGAATACATAATCAGAGGTCTCTATGCATGTCAGGGAAACTGATCTTTCCTAAGTCGGGACTTGAAACTGATTGGTTTATAGAAATCCCAAGTTTTGTACCTCTTGTATTAGAAGCAAGTTACATTGTGTAATGCTAGTTAGGAAATTCCATGGCATTTTAACATCATATCTACCAGTAAAGAGCTATTTTCCATGTTTCAATTAATCTGTTCATACATGTTATAGCACCATTATCTATTACCTTAATTGACAATATGTGAAGGATATGCAACTTTTGAGTTAAAATTAGTTTTTGTAACATTGTACTGTACATTTGTGAATATGTGTTGAAATTTGTAACAACTGTAATTTGTTAGAAAACAAGACCCCCATATATTGATACCAGTGTTAGCACTGTATAAATATTATTGTATTATTATTATTATTATTATTAATACTAATAATAATAATGCATTAACAATAATACTAATAATAATAATGCCTAATGCAGATTGCAGATACCATATTTGCCATGTAACAAAGCATATATATGAGTTAAAAGAGAGACGACGTCTTCACACGATAACAAACAGTGCAACGTGATACACAACATTGTGATACACAACATTGTGACGGTGTTCTGCGCATGCGTAGGGAGTGGTTGTATTTTCGGGACAAGAATGGATGACAATTGTGTACTTATTCGGCCTGTAAATATCGCTATAAGTCACTATCTGTTACCGTTTTTTCAAAATAAAGTTTCATCTTTGTCAAATGATTTATATACGGTTAGCATGTTTAGCGAAAAGGTCGAACTAATAACAGATACTAACACCTTGCTAGCGCCGAATTTAACCCAACACATGGTCACATGGACTTTTTCGATTGTTTATTTCATGGATTTTCGTGGACTTCAGCATCAAATCAAGGATTATTGTATTTATTTCATGGATTTTCGAGGACTTTAGTACCAAATCAAGGATTATTATCACGGGAACATCATGGAAAATATCGCTGAGGAATTCGACAAACTTAAACGGAGCCGTACGGCACTCAAAGGTAAAATAACTTCTTTATTTAAACGGTTAGAGCAGCTATCAAAGTTGGAAACTATCAGGGAAGATAAACTGTCCAAACTAATTGAAGACTTGGACCATCAAATTTCGAAATGTTTGGGCTTTTATTTAATGAACAAATGGAAGATTTGTTAAGAGAAGCAAAATTGTTATACAATGAAAAGGAAGAACCTACATCACATTTAGTGGATATCGAAGAACAGAAATCACAACTCCTATCACAAGAACTACAGGCAGAAACTCTTTATGCCACCATGAAACAAAAAACTCTGACTTCTGAGACGCCAGCCAGTTCAGGGGGGCAGAATTTTCCCAAGCATTAGTTGGTGTTCAGAATAAACTAGCTGAACTATGTGCACACACACATACCGGGGGGCACTCCTCAAGTTAACTGGTTTAGAGCCTCCATCTTGGGATGGCAAGAAGGCAAACTTCTACACATGGAAGGAAAGGTTTACTCATACCATGGCTCAGGCATGCATAAAGGATGATCAAGTTCAAATAACTTGGCTTCTTCGAAAGGGAACAATTCCCGTAGAGTACCAATTAAGCGTTAATTGGAGATTGCAAAACTATGAAAGGTGTCTGGGAAAGATTACAGAAACAAATTCCAGTTTCAGTTGATCGACATGAAATTATTCAAGATTTCAAGCAAACCCCATCATTGCCAAAGAGTTCCCAAAGAAATGCAACAAGTATGCGACAGTTAGCGAATGCAATTTCTCGCTTTATTCGAAGAATGGAAGATTTGGATTTGAAACAAGATGCAATGTCAACCATCTGTTTCGAAAAAAGCTTGTTGTCGGTTAGACCAAGAAACAGCCCTACGATATGTTACGTACTGTGAACTTGGGAAATCACATTGAATAGTTGAATCTATGGAAAGTCTGGCTGAATTTTTAAGATCAGAGGCAATTACTTTAGATCGGCTAGGATTTTCAAATCAGCCAACAAGAGTAAACCTGAATGCGTTGAAACAAGATGAATTGAAAGAGGATAAAGATACAGGACAACGAACCCAAACTCCTACTAGTGCAAGTATTCTTGGTTGTAAATCTACCCACCGTTTTGTTGACTGTCCAATATACATGTATAAATTAGTTCAAGATAAACGACAATTCATTAATGGTAATCAGAGGTGCATATGGCAAGGAACTGCAACAGGAAGAACGAAGATGGTAAGTGTCTACAATGCGGAGGAAGACAGCACCACAGGACATTGTGTTCTGTAACAGCAGTGAATACTGATGAACTCAATCCAACTGCATGCGAAGGCTTTTGAAGGTAAACAGGTCCCACCATCTAACAGTGACAATGGAGTCTCAGGGTCGGTTGCAACTAGTAAAAATATTCAAAGTAAAGTAGATTATTCCCCTCTTGTTACTGTCGGGGTTAAATCAGCGGACGGTGTTTGGATTCAGGCAAATTGCTTCCTTGATATGGGAAGTGATACCACGTTAGTGCGCAAGGATTTGGTAAGTCATCTTGGTTTACCGGAACTCCGTTTAAGTAAACTCAGATTTGGAACTGCAGGAGGAAATGTACATGAGGAATTTTCAAAGGATTTCAGCTTAGAAATCAAACCCCTAAAATCAACTGGGGTTTCATACAAGATCGTAGCATCGTCTGTAGAAAAGTCATGCTTTGATGTTAGCCCCATACCAGCATCAGTGTTTGATGAGTACGGTACCTGAAGCCATTTGGTGATCAAATTGCTTCATATGGAGGGCCAGTGGATCTCTTAATAGGTAGAAATTATGCACCTTACATACAATCATTGAACGTGGTGCAAGCTCCTTCAGATCCAGACAGTCATCCATCAATTGTCTTTACCAAACTTGGCTGTTACCTCTTTGGTGGTATTGTAGAAGCCCCTAAACCCCAGTTTACCGAGATGGCTAGAGTAAATTTTATCAAAAGATTCTGGATTGACAGCAAAGTGGTTATTCCCTGGCTAAAATCACAATCTTCCGGTTCATCCCATTTGTAGTAACGAGGATTCAAGAATTTCAAGATTCACACAACGACGTGAAAGAGGAACTAAGGTACATCCCAAGCAAGCTCAACCCAGCGGACATTTTGACAAAACCAATATCCGTTGAGGCTCTGAAAACGTGGCACCAAGGTCCCGATTTCCTTAAGCTACCAGAAAATTATTTGCCCAAAAACAACGACAGTCTTAAACCCGACGGCGTATTGTTAGAAAAGCCAAAACCCAACTTTGGCTCACGATTAACCAACGTCTTTGCATCATGGAGAAGATTGCTTGAAACTATCGCATTGAGTAAGGTCATTCTACGACAAAAGACTTTTTCATTCTCTGAGAACAGTCCTGTTGATGCATTGGAAGAGCTCAGATTAGCGAAAGAGGCTGTTATCAAACTCTGCCAAGCACATTTCAAGAAAAACCTGGAGAGAATTCGACAGTTATATTTCAAACTTGATGTTTGTATCGATGATTCTGGTGTTGTTAAGATCCAATCTACCCGACGAGATAAAACGCCCGATTATCCTTCCTGGACAATATCTGCTTGTTCGTCTTATGGCAGAATATTATCATTGTAAATTCAGACATCAGGGTTACCGAGTCGTTATTGCCAATCTTCGCCAAGAAGGGATTTTAGTAATCGGAGGAAGAAAATTACTGAATTCCGTTGCTGTTCGCTGTCTCTTTTGTAGATTAAGAAGGAGAAAGCTATTACAACAAAGAATGGGAGCACTTCCATCGTTTCGTGTCCAGCCAAGGTTAGCCCCGTTTACTTCAGTGGCAATGGACTTTTTCGCACATCTTAATGTTAAATTGTCAAGAAATATGTCAGTGGATGGATCGGTGTTGATCATCACTTGTGCGACCACCCGCTGTGTTCATGTCGAATTATGTTTAGCTCAAGACACCTCCTAGTTCCTACGAGCCTGGAGACGGTTTGTAACCTGTCGCGGAGTTCATCCATCTCTCGTATTTTCAGATTGTGGCGGAGCTTTCGTTGGGGCGGAGGAACCAATCAGAGAGTGGATAGAAGAGTGGAATCAGAATTTAATGAAGGAGGAACTTATCAAAGACGGTACCAAGTTTGAGTGGAAATACAACGTTCCCACAACGTCTCATATTGGAGTAGTTGAGTCCTTCATAAACTCGATCAGGAAAGCTTTAGATGCGTCTGTTATTAACTACACTCACAGCCAGCTTACCTATGAACAGTGGGCAACTGTTCTTTCGGAGGTCACATATCTTATCAACAGTCGGTTTCTTTTTCCAGATGGTAATCCTGAGGATTTTAACTGCATTTCGGGAAACAACTTGCTACATCCTTATGGACAAGTTCGTATTACTCAACCATCAAGTGACGAGAAAATTAATCATCGGGACATGTTGAAGGTTGCAGAGAAACAAATATCAAAGTTTTGGGACATTTGGATGTATCACATTCCGCCTGAGTTGTTGCTCCCAAATAAATGGTTTAGGATCAGAGAAAACCTTAAAGTAGGAGACTTTGTTATCAATCTTCAACCTGGATTAAAAGGTGGAACTCTACCTAGGGGACTGTGGAAAAAGGCGATCGTTCACGAACTTTGCCCAAGTCAAGACAACCTGATGCGGAACGTTACTATTCGAGACAGCGATGGAAACTTGTACAAGACACCCATCCACAAACTGTGTTTGATTGCAACGAAGGATGAACTCAAAAACGGACTTGAAGGTTAGAGATTCAGGTTGAAAATCCAAAATTTATCGTCTTTCATTGGACTTCAAGACTAGGGGGGAGTGATTTGGATTTTCATTTATTGTTGACATTTACTTAGGGGATAGGGGTAGAGACATTGTGACGGTGTTCTGCGCATGCGTAGGGAGTGGTTGTATTTTCGGGACAAGAAGGGATGACAATTATGTACTTATTGGGCCTGCAAATATCGCTATAAGTCACTATCTGTTACCGTTTTTTCAAAATAAAGTTTCATCTTTGTCAAATTATTTATACGGTTAGCAGGGTTTAGCGAAAAGGTCGAACTACATAGTACCACATAGAGTGTTTAACCTAACCTTATTGATTGTATTGATCCTAGGTAATGCAAAGTCCGCATTCCTTATAATTATTGCCGTTATCTATAAATATATCTAAAATATTCCTTTGTAACAGCTTGTTTTTGACCTTGAACATAAAGATTGCTATGTCCTGTAAACGTCTATTATACAAATTAGACATTTTAGCTCTAACTAATAATAGCTCGCTATATGTATAGTGTTCTGTTTATTATAAACCGCCTTCAGGCTTCTCTCGAGTTGATTTTTCAAGTTTATTACTGTCTGAATTCTTACAGAAATTCCATGTAAGTCCAAATATGTCAAATGGCGGCTTTATATAGATTCTTACTTTTGCCTTTTGACCGGTATTAACTTATGCAATCGCATCAGCACTCCATAATACCCTATACATACCCGTGCAACTCGCCTTCTTGCACACAATGTGTTCGGAGAAAGTTAGATTCTTATCAATAGTTACACCTAGAAGCTTTAGTTCGTCCGAAGCTTTGATTGTCATCCCATCTATCTCGATCAATGTCCAGCTCATTCGTTTCTTGTTTGGATTAAAGAAATATACCTATAATAGTTTTCCGTATTTGGATCTCTGATCCAAACACGCGGGATATGTTGCGAGACTTGAGAAAAGCGTAAAAAAACACGAGCTACTATAGGCGAGTGTTTTTAGCTTTTCGAAATTCTAGCAATATCCCAGTATCCTAACACGGAAAACCATTAGGTATTTCTTTTATAAAATAACCACAGAGAAATACCACTAAAAGCTATTAATATAATTAGACCAACATTGCAATTCTTCCAAAAACCATTAACTACCAATCAGGGGAGGTTTTTCATTTCTTCTAAGCTATTCGGCCAATCATGGATGGTTTTCTATTATGACGCTAACGATAATCTTGATCGGTAAAAACATCAGGAAAACATTCTTAGAAAGATATTTCCAGATATATTTAATCATGAAAATATGCCTATTGCTGCATATGTAAAGTAATGTTTGTGAGTTTGCATAGCCTTCATATTCTACATCAGAGAATTTTTGTGTGGTTTTCTCTCACTATCGAAGTGTTGTTCGGTGATTTTTTGTTGGCTACAAGAACAAAATGAATGCTTACTTCGTGGATATCGTATGAAAAATGTCAGAGGCGTCATGACAATACAACTCGAGATGCTTCCCCGTCCCCATTAACAAGGTACGCGTTACCCCTTCAGATGATCAGTGTTAAAAGAGAGACGACGTCTTAACACGATAACAAACAGTGCAACATGATACACAACATTGCGTAAAAAACTAGATGCTGTAAACGAGAAAGATTTTTCGTTCATTAGAGATTAAAGGATTAAGCGATGTGTGGCTTTGAAAAAAACACTTTACGGTGAGTGAATCTTGATAAAATGTATCGAACTAAGAGAAAATATCATGTTTGTGTCCCTCCAAAAAACCGTGCTCATATAAGAAATTAATTGATTAAGAAAAATTGTTTTAGACAAATTATAATGATTAAAGAGCAAACTATAGTTGTGTATTTTAATTCAACAACTAATCAGTTACTTACAGTATCCTAAGTTCTGGTGTATTCTCGAACAGGTGCCCTGGAATGACTTGAGATAATTTGTTGTGGTTCAAGGTTCTATGGTAGAATAAAAACAGCAGCAAAGGGTTAGTAACCAATTATCTGGATTTAAAGATCTCTCAACAATCAATATAAAATTATAAATACAATAGAATAAAAACAGAAGCAAACGGTTATTTATGTATTTTTACCGAATATTCAATCAGCTACTTAGATAATCTCAATATTTGGTGTATTTCTAAACACGTTCTGCGCAATTGAATATATCTGGTTGTGGTTGTTATACAAATATTTATATTAAGAAATTGCAGCAAAGGGTCAACTTATAGCATAGTCGTACAGTATGAAAAATGTCAGAGGCGTCATGACAATACAACTCGAGATGCTTCCCCGTCCCCATTAACAAGGTACGCTTTACCCCCTTCAGATGATCAGTGTTAAAAGAGAGCGACGTCTTAACGCGATAACAAACAGTGCAACATGATACACAACATTGCGTAAAAAGCTAGATTCTGTAAACGAGAAAGATTTTTCCTTCATTGGGGATTAAGGGGTTGAGCGATGTGTGGCTTTGACAAAAACACTTTACGGTGAGTGAATCTTGATCAAATGTATCGAACTAAGAGAAAATATCATGTTTGTGTCCCTCCAAAAAACCGTGCTCATATAAGAAATTAATTGATTAAGAAAAATTGTTTTAGACAAATTATAATGATTAAAGAGCAAACTAGTTGTATATTTTAACCGCATATTCAACAACTATTTTACTTACAGTGTCCTAAGTTCTGGTGTATTCTCGAACAGGTTCTCAGGAATGACAGATAATTTGTTGTTGTTCAAGGTTCTATGGTAGAATAAAAACAGCAGCAAAGGGTTAGTAACCAATTATCTGGATTGAAAAAGTAGTATTTACAGATCTCTCAACAATCAATATAAAATTATAAATACAATAGAATAAAAACAGAAGCAAACGGTTATTTATGTATTTTTACCGAATATTCAATCAGCTACTTAGATAATCTCAATATTTGGTGTATTTCTAAACACGTTCTCCGCAATTGAATATATCTGGTTGTGGTTGTTATACAAATAATATTTATATTAAGAAACTGCAGCAAAGGGTCAACTTATAAGCATAGTCGTACAGTATGAAAAATGTCAGAGGCGTCATGACAATACTCGAGATGACAATACTCGAGATGCTTCCCCGTCCCCATTAACAAGGTATACGCGTTACCCCTTCAGATGATAAGTGTTAAAAGAGAGACGACGTCTTAACACGATAACAAACAGTGCAACATGATACACAACATTGCGTAAAAAGCTAGATTCTGTAAACGAGAAAGATTTTTCCTTCATTGGGGATTAAAGGGTTGAGCGATGTGTGGCTTTGAAAAAAACACTTTACGGTGAGTGAATCTTGATCAAATGTATCGAACTAAGAGAAAATATATTTGTGTCCCTTCAAAAAAACCATGCTCATATAAGAAATTGATTAAGAAAAATTGTTTTAGACAAATTATAATGATTAAAGAGCAAACTAGTTGTATATTTTAACCGCATATTCAACAACTAATCAGTTAGTACTTACAGTCTCCTAAGTTCTGGTGTATTCTCGAACAGGTTCTCAGGAATGACAGAGATATTGTTGTGGTTCAAGCTTCTACAATAGAATAAAAACAGAAGCAAGCGGTTAAAAATCTCGTTATTACCAATTCTCTGGGTTTAAAAAGTAGTTTAATACAATTTACACGATGCAGATGTACAAAAATATTACAAGTAATAAAAAGTATTGTTCACATATTGCAAAGGAGACAACTTGGTTGGCATGCCCTGTCTACAAGTACTGTCAAATTCTGTTTTTATATCGTTCTTAAAGAATGTAAGTGTTGTATAATTTCTTGTTGCAGAAGGTAGTTTACTCCATAAAAATGGTCCATAGTACCACATAGAGTGTTTAACCTAACCTTATTGATTGTATTGATCCTAGGTAATGCAAAGTCCGCATTCCTTATAATTATTGCCGTTATCTATAAATATATCTAAAATGTTCCTTTGTAATAGCTTGTTTTTGACCTTGAACATAAAGATTGCTATGTCCTGTAAACGTCTATTATACAAATTAGACATTTTAGCTCTAACTAATAGCTCGCTATATGTAGTGTTCTGTTTATTATAAACCGCGCCCTAAGGCCTCTCTCGTTGATTTTTCAAGTTTATTACTGTTTGAATTCTTACAGAAATTCCATGTAAGTCCAAAGTATGTCAAATGGTGGCTTTATAGATTCTTACTTTTGCCTTGACCGGTATTAACTTATGCAATCGCATCAGCACTCCTATAATACCCTATATATACCCGTCAGCTCGCCTTCTTGCACGCAATGTGTTCGGAGAAAGTTAGATTCTTATCAATAGTTACACCTAGAAGCTTTAGTTCGTCCGAAGCTTTGATTGTCATCCCATCTATGTCCAGCTCATTCGTTTCTTGTTTGGATTAAATAAATACCAAATGGTTTTCGGTGTTTGAATACTCTGATCCAAACACGCGGGATATGTTGCGAGACATGAGAAAAGCGTAAAAAACACGAGCCGCTAGGCGAGTGTTTTTAGCTTTTCGAATTTCTAGCAACATCCTAGTATCCAAACACGGAAAACCATTAGGTATTTCTTTTATAAAATAACCACAGAGAAATACCACTAAAAGCTATTAATATAATTAGATCAACATTGCAATTCTCCCAAAAACCATTAACTACCAATCAGGGGAGGTTTTTCATTTCTTCTAAGCTATTCGGCCAATCATGGATTGTTTTCTATTATGACGCTAACGATAAGCTTGATCGGTAAAAACATCAGGAAAACATTCTTAGAAAGATAAAAGATATTTCCAGATATATTTAATCATGAAAATATGCCTATTGCTGCATATGTAAAGTAATGTTTGTGAGTTTGCATAGCCTTCATATTCTACATCGGAAAATTTTTGTGTGGTTTTCTCTCACTATCGAAGTGTTGTTCGGTGATTTTTTGTTGGCTACAAGAACAAAATGAATGGTTACTTCGTGGATATCCTGCCCGACGACACAGTAAAAAACATTTTACACCTTTTTCATGTTCTCTTGGTGGACTATATTTATAGGTTTTATTGAAACTTTCAATAAGGTAAACTTCGCCTTCACAAATTATACGGAAATTCTCGTTCACTTTAGCGTTGATTTGTCCACTTTAAATACTTATCCAAACTCGCTCCCAACTCATCAGTTTTAAGCCTTAATATATGAAAACAGACTTTTTTCTCCCAGCCATAACTTCAAACATACCGATTTTGGTGTGTTTGCATGAAGCACGATATCTCGGGAAATATCTATTGAGGTTATGTTATAACTTGTTTTGATCTCCTCGGTAAGGCGGATTCATTGATCAAAGAATTTTTTTTAACGTTATATTCACTTTAATGATATTACTATATACAGTGTTCAATCGGACACTTTTTTATTCGCTGATGATCATCTTGAGGGAGTTGATACAACGGTCCATCTGCTGCAAAACGTAATTCTCATCTTACTTCCATAGCTAAATGGGCTGACAAATGGATGGTAACTATGAAACCAGGTAAAACTCGCTCCTTAACTTTTTCAGTTAAAAAACCACTTAAATCAAGCTATTATACCGGATGTCAACTTAAATTGTCATTTGGGCATCAATTTGATATAATAAATCATATTAATATATTTTATGGAAAGCGACTAAGAAATTGAATATGTTAAAGTTTGAAGTCCCTGTTGAATTGATCTACATTAAACAAAATGATCTTTCATTGATCAGACCTCTTTTAGAGTGTGGTGACTTTTTATGGGACGGTTGTAGTCTAGATTGTGGTGATGTAATTGAAAGAATTCAATTTGATGCAGCACGTTTAGTTATACTGGCGCATTAAGGGTACTAACCGTCAATCTCTGTTGTACGAAGTCCCTTGGGAGACGTTAAGAAACAGACGCCATTTTCATAAAATAAAATTAACAATAATCTTGGTTCTGGATTATCTTCTCTTTTACCTGTACCAGTTTCTCACAGATCTATAGTTATTCACTTCGTAATAACGATGATATATCGATTATGCGATGTTCCAAATCTAGATTCCAACATTCCTTTTTCCCTTCTGCTGTCTCTGGTTGGAACTCCCTTTTGTAAAGGAGAGTGTCTTTTTGAAATCAGTCATTAATGTTTAGTAGTTTGTATTAACCAATAAAAGCTGTCTCACACAAGGAAAAAATAGAGCTATTAACAATATATGTTACATTGTCCTCTCTTGGATGTCTACCGCACCAGCTTACTTACCTCAGCTGCTAGAGTATCTTAAGAAATCTTGGTATCAGTCTAACGAATCTAAAAAGCTTTCATTTTTACTTCATGTGAATGTAATAATGCCGCCGATTTCATCCCATGTTCTAAATTATTTCTTCCATTCAAAATGTTATTATTGATACATATAACTTCTCAGTTCCTATGTAATTGTTACCAATTAGTAGTAATTGAATAAGATGATAGCCATATACTTCTAGGTTCTCGGCATTCTACGTACTTTTTGTTGTTATGTCATGATAGTGAAGGCAACTAGATTCTTTCTGTTTAAGACTTTATAATTCATACATTTCACTTTTCGGTTTATTTGTAATAGTTATTAATTTCCTGTTCTATCCATATTGTTCTCTTGCCTTGAGTAATGTTATTTGTATTTATACGAGAGCTGATTAAAATATGTTGAAACAAAAGGTTCCAGCATTTGAGGGAATGGTTTTCGACTTCTAAATTTCTGATGATATAAGTATTTAACTTAATTGCATTCATCAGAAAGTTTTGGAAACATTTAGAAATACTTTAGATGGAACCTTGTGCAATATATTAAATTAAAGACCTTGCACAATGCAATTTTGATTTTTAAATTCATATTTCTAACTAAATTAGAGAAAAGTATCTTCCATTTTTTCTAAAAATGGAAAATGAAATTATCACATGTATTTTTCAGGTTATAACGTTTTAACGTACTTAAACGTACTTTTTAACGTATACTAATAAAACTATTGTCAAGATGTTTATTTTAATAAATAAATTTATTTTATGATTAGGATTTAATTGGGTTAGGGTTGGGGTTGGGATTAATTAAATATTTTTGCGTGTGTTATGTATTTAGACTCGCTAATTCTAAATCTGTTTTCAGAATTGAAAACGGTTAAATATTCATCGAGATAACATTCAAAATAATATACGACAATAATATATAAAAATAATATAAGTAGATAAACCGTTTTTACGAAGGATATATACACCTTCTCGTAATATAATAGACACGTATTATATGTATTAAGACTCGGTAATTCCGAATCTGATTTCAGGATTGAAATCGAGTACATATTGGCCGAGATAACGTTCAAAATCTACGCGCGATATCTGTTAATGGCAGACGAAGTGATATGATCGGCAGCCGATTATTTAATCAGCAAACGACTGCATGTAAATACGTATTAGTTATTTTGCTTTCTGTGGAGCGTGGTGTAGTGGTTAGTTTCAAGGGTTGCGATGCCGAATATGGCTGGCGAGTTCAAATCGCACAACGGACATCCTTTCTGTGAGTTTTCTTTTTTAATTTATTATTCTTTCATTTTTTGTCTTGATTTTTAACGGTTAGGCTTAGGGTTTGGTTTGGGTTAGGATTTGGGTTATAATTAGGGTTTATTTCAGAATTATTGCTACGATTACCGACTGCCGGTCATACACGGTCTGTGGGCCCTGGGGGGGAGAGAAGGCGAGCAAGGGGTTATTTTACTCCTCGCAAGCGAAGGTGATAATCTCGCCGGGGCAGGGATCCATTTCTCACAAAAGGTACGTTTGTATATATAGCTAATTCAATTAAGGTTGTCCTCAAAACTCAAAACCGAAAAACCTCAAACTCTAAGCGGGAAAAGCATGATGGGAGCTTGCATGTGCGTGCAGGTTCGTTTGAATTATTGGGGGTCGCTGTATGTTAGTGGCATTTTGTATCACATGCATGCACAACCCGCAATATAATTCAAACTAACCTGCAGGCGCAAGCGCCCATCATGCTTTTCGCGCTTAGAGTTTGACGTTTTGTGGTTTTGAGTTCTGACTTTAAACGACAACCTTAATTGAATTAGCTGTATTGCATTCAAATAGCTGAATTTTCCCACTAGCCCAAGTATCCCGAGTTAACGTCTAGCGGGCGCAGAAATAACTCACGCTAAACCATATATAGCATACACTGTATGTCACGAGAAGTACACTCAGGGCCGAAAAGTTTACAGGGGGGTGTAAGCTCACTTCAACCGACTGACGCACTAGCTTGTACCGACTACATCCTATCGATCGAAGCTTGTTAAAACAGTGGCGGATCCAGGGTTGTTCAAAAGAGGGGGCGCCCTGAAGAATCAGCACGTTGTCGTGTATCTTCGCGGCCATGCCGCGAACCCACTATAGGGGGTCTGGGGGGACATGCCCCCAGGAAAATTTTTGATTTTGCAAAGCCCAGAAGTGCTTTTCCGGCGATTTCTGATAATAATTTTTGCGAAATCAGGGCACCACGCCGTTGCTAAAAAGGCACGATTACAAAGGGGAATCAAGATTAGGAAACACTTTAATATAAACTCAGAAATAGTACACTCCAATATATACACTTTAGCCTTTATGCATCTGAAAACGTCCATCGTTTTATCTTGGAACCCATGTTAAAATATCTGAGTGCATGCAAACTGGCTTTTGCAATGAAAATTGGATAAGCTACCAAAACAATTCGGTCATTTATCACTCCGACTTCTTCGTCTTGACATGGCAAAAAACAGAAAACACTTGTTTGCGGAGGTTGGCGCGCGCCGCGCGCGTGAATCCGCCACTACAAAATATTGTCTTTCCGTTGGGTGCCTACTAAAATGACCCTGGTCAGCTGGTGAAATGTTTAATTAGTCCTACGTTGTGAGTCTTACATTTGGTAGTTTTAAATTAATTTAAACTGATAAGTGCTAAACGTTAATGATTCTACTTGTCCGTGTTAAATCGAACACGTCTAAAATATCATTTCTGCCGACTAAAATAGAACTTCTGCCGACTGAAACTCGTATAAAGATTTTTTGGGGGGTATCACACCCCCCTACACCCCCCCGTAGCTCCGGGCCTGAGTACACTGTATAGTTGATAAATTTTTTCAAGTTGGTAGCGTGGCCGACTGGTCTAAGGCGCTGGTTTAAGGCATCATACATTTCGATGGCGTCGGTTCGAATCCCACCGCTACCACTACTCACTTTATTTTATTGCACGATTACCGTAAATTTTCACTTTCTTAATTATCCTAGATGTGGAATGAAATGTATGACATGATGCGAATATGGGTTTATATGTTATGTAAACGTAGAATGAACTCATAGTATACCATATAGCATTGTCATATGAGCTATTCTGCATTCTATTTTACGAATTGGTATAGTGGCTGCAGCCATTTCGATGGCTTGGGTTCGAATCCCAGCACTGCCATTACTCATTTTATTTTTATTACATGATGACATGACATGAGTAGCCTATTTTTCTTAATCAATTCTAGAGATGGAATGAAATGTATTACATGATGCGAATACGGGTTTAAATTTTATACAAACGTAGAAAGAAATCACCGTGTACCAGTTACATGATGGGAATATGGATTTAAATACAAATTATTTAAAAAATAAAAATATATATATGATATATATATGGCGTTTGGGCGATCAGTGTTTATCATGTTCATAAAAAGGTTTGAAACTGATCTATATAAAAAGTTTAAAAACATTAAAATGCTAAAATTGCTAAAACAGAATACATCGACAATGCATGTGCATCGTCCCCGAACACACCTAGTTTGCAAGTACATGAAGAAGACCCGAAAGGTTTCGCCGCCATCCCATATGTCAGAGGTGTCTACTCTCGGAGCAGATTCGACGAACATTGAACAATGCAAATATAAAAACAGCTTTTAAACCTGTCCGGACCTTGGGTCACATTTTTTAGAAAACCAAAAGATCGACCAACAACGTCGCAATGGAAAGGGATTGTTTACAAAGTTAAATACAAATCGTGTCCTTTCACCTATGTCGGAGAGAGTAAGCGGTCGTGGAATTCCCGGGGGCTGAGCATAAACCCGGAACGAGAGCGAAGAACGAATCGGCGATAAAACAACACGCTGAAACAACGGACACGATATTCATCCTGCCTACGTGGACATTTTAGAACATAACCCCATTGACAATAGACGTCAACGACTTTTTCTTGAATCTTTACACACATTTGTGATAAGAACACTGTTAATGAAAGTCAGGCATTTCCACTGGCATATTTGCCGTTAATTAATACCTTGGAGATTGGCAAATTGTAATAAATAGTGATAGCATATTCTAATTCTTGTATACTCTGAAGAAGATCGAAAATTTAGTAAAATTTTAGCATTTTTAATGTTTTTAAACTTTTTATATATAGATCAGTTTCAAACCTTTTTATGAACATATATATATATATATATTATATATATAGGGTGGGCGAGGATGCAACATCCATGAGGCCTTCTCAGAAAATCGGCCAGTAAAACAAAGTGTTTTTATAAAGAAACTTGAAAAAAATCAGTTGTCCGTGTTATAGGATAGCTTGGTCAGTATAAGAGACAACAAGATATTACCCATCCTCACTTAAGACGATAACGGCAAGCCACTGTATATATTATACTACAGAATTAAATTATTTATATTAAAATCAGTAACATGACATACAATTCTTTCAAGTTTGGAAATTGCTTTAAATATTCCTTGGAGACATTTACTATTACATTTCCACTCAGGTCATAGCTAAAAATTGAATAAAAGTGAAAATGATAGGGGAATTATTTCCTTTCTTATTCTACCTAATACATTTTTTGTCCTATGGTTAGGGTTAGGGTTAGGGTTAGGGTCCTCGGCCCAAATATAATACAGCAAAGATAACAACTTTGACTGCTCTCATGCAGCGTATATTTATATTCCTTGTTTACGCGCACTTCATGCTACGCAATTTCAAGTTTTGAAGAAAAAGTAACGAGTATCGCATCTTTCAAAACTAAGTGAGTATATGTAAAATCTGTACTTTTTCACTTTCTGAAGAAGGGACATCGCTCGATGTCTCTTTTCAATACGGTACTAGTTAAATTGTGCCTATCATTACCGATACTTATTAAAACATTTAATGATCTTATGAATGAAAATCTTACGTTTCGTTGCTTCTCGCAACGTTATCAGAGAATGAATATAAATTAGTGATATGACAAATATATACGGTTTTTTTTTGTTTTCTAGTAGCTGGTAGAACCTGAAAATTCGTCGGTCCTCTTGAGGGTTAACGGTGCTCCACTGACTGGAGCGTATGCGCCAACCCCGTTGTCGGATACCAAGATTCTCCGCGAAGCCACAGAGTGTATTATAGTGCTGCTGCATCAGTTTCTTGAAGACACGCCAACTGCGGGTGTTTCACAGCAGACGCAATAATCCTACCTCATTAAGACATAATCATTGGCATACACGAAGTAGCTTCCTTAAAACGTTATTAGTGCGAACTTTTAGGCTAAGAAATTCTTCCGACAACAATGTCTTTTTAACTACTGCCCTTTTAAAGCTGCTACTGTATATCAAATGAAAGCTTGATTAACAGACTCTTATATACGTAATTAAATACAGACTCTTATATACTTTGTAATTAAAGCAAACACCTTTAAAATAGCGAAAACGGGTTGACCTGGCTTCGAACGCCATTTTGAATTTTGTCAATATAAATGACGTATGTTTTATCGACTAGGTTACCGAAAACATACATCCAAACAAACAACTTGGGCGATGACATAGCGTTTGCTGGGTCACAGCAAACGCAAAAAAACACAGAAATAATAATAAGAAATAATACAGAAAAGTATGGAATCACAGTTTGCTACACAATTTAATACAATTAAACTGCTCCAGTTTTGGATTGTCGACGTTTTATGACGTAATACTTCAGTTATGACGCAATACTCCATAAGAGACTCCGAGCCGCTAACATAGTGTTTGCTGTTGCAAAAAGGTATTGACCGAGTGGGAGGTTTTTACGGTAAAATTATCCTACCCACGGTCTTTCCGTGTGCTAAAAGACAAAGGGCAAGATAATTTGGTGGCCCGGACATTTTGCCGAAAGACAATTTGCCGAAAGACAATTTGCCGAAAGACAATTTTCCGAAAGACATTTTGCCGAAAGACATTTTGCCGAAAGACATATTGCCGAACGGACTATTTACCGAATGGACTATTTGCCGAACGAACTATTTGCCGAACCGACTATTTGCCGAACGGACTATTTGCCGAAAGCACATATAATAAAAACAATTCGATTGAAGGGTGGCATCATTCATTTGATCTTCGAGTCGCCATCACACACCCTACGATCCGTAGATTAGTGGCAAAGTTAATCACGGAGCAACCGCACAACGAACTTCTCCTTGAGCAAGTATCTGCACGCTGCAGCCATTTCTCTGCCACCACCAAAGAAGAAGTACCAGGTAGTGAACCAAAGATTAAAAGAAATTGTCAGCCAGACTATGACAATTACGAGAACGGCTTGTTATACTTACGCACTATTGCGCATAGTTTGTGAAACTACATGATATACTTTTAAATATTCTTTTAAATATTCTTAAAATGCGTGTTTAATATTAGTTGGGAAATTTTAGTTAGCTAATGCTCGTAAAATATTATATGCCATGTATAGTAATATGTATTTGTTAACTGCATTATTATAATATTTATTTGTCACGATTGTAATATACAATATACGATATAAATAAACTTGTTATTTCCACGTGTTAATCTTGGTAGAAATGTCGGCAAATAGTCCGTTCGGCAAATAGTCCGTTCGGCAAATTGTCTTTCGGCAAAATATCCGTTCCGCAAAATGACTTTCGGCAAAATGTCTTTCGGCAAAATGTCCGTTCGGCAAAATGTCTTTCGGCAAAATGTCTTTCGGCAAATTGTCTTTCGGCAAAATGTCCGGGTACCGATAATTTTAGCGTAAAGCAGTGGCGTCACCACGGGGTGGACTGGGGTGGACTTGTCCACCCCAATTATCATCAGGACCGATTTTTTAGTTTGTTCAAATCCGTGGAGAAAATTGTTGGGGGGGGGGGGGTGGGTAATGAATATTGTGACTTGTGACAATGTATGTTTGCGGAGTATTGTTGCAAACGGCGAACCTGATCGCTTCGTATGTATAGTAGTTATTTGAGCTGGAGGCGCTACCCCAATTATCATCAGGACCGATTTTTTAGTTTGTTCAAATCCGTGGAGAAAAGATGAAACCCTAGGGTGATAAAGTCTAGGGGGACCGTGGGAGCATACCCCCGGTCCCCCTAGACTTCCTCGTGCTTTTGTCCACCCCACTCTAGCAGGCCTGGCGACGCCGCTGCCGTAAAGGCCTCCCAAACGAGGTTAATAAATATTTTTATATCCTTAAAACGTTTCAGTTGTTTTGTAATGTTTCGTCCGATATCCAGCCCCAAAATGTAAGTTGAAAAACGAGACGATAGCCGAGTTTTTTAACCGAATTCAACGTGACTGGATAGCGGATGGAACACTCTTTCGAGTGTTTGATATTGCATCTTGAAATCCTATGCTAATTAAGGTTAAGACACACGAGGCGACAAATCGCGGGGCATGTTGCGGGGACATTTCCCCTGTTGAGGACACATGAGGGGCCGAAAAGGAAAATATAATAACGATCTTTAATTGGTTTATTTTAATTTTGGTGGATGGACTATAGTTGCTGTTTATACGATGGGACATGTTGGGGGGACCACATTTTGTCCCTGCCACAAGATTTCACATGGTGCACACGATGGGATTTGTCCCTGCAACATGTCCCCGTAACACGTCCCCGCGATTTGTCGCCTTGTGCATGTCCCAACCTTTATGACCAGGTATATCCAGCTGTCCGTCTCGGTACTGATTTCCTTTTGTTTTCAGCTCATGAATTATTAATGATTACGAGATGAGGTTTTCACTTATAGGGGTTTTTCAGTTTATAACTTTTTAACTAGTTCACCAAAAATTATGTATTATACATTGTTATAAAGCTCTTGTCAAGAGGTTCATTTCAATTGATGAATTTATTTTAGGGTTAGCATTAAGGTTGGGATTAGGGTTGGGATTAGGGTTATGATTATTGTTATGATTAGGGATAGGATGACAAATTATTTATTTATTAGTAATTGATCGACGAAACAGCAGTAGACTTTCGCGTTGTTCTGTTTAGCTGCATGGTATTGCAGCTGGTATTGTGTTGTAGCTGGTATTGCACAGAAACATTAATTACAGTTTGGACAATTTGATTACTTTTTAATAATTTATGTCTTATGAAAAATGAAATCCAGCAAAGGGGCTCTCAGAGTTAGTGTCCACTGAAAATCTATTTGGATTGGCAAATTATTATCTACATTATACGAACTTCAAATATCTTTTTAACTATTTCTCCTAAAATTATGTACTATACATTGTTAGTATAATTTCTGATCTTAAACGAGTTCTGATCGGCTGACTGACCAGTAACTCCGAGACGATACCACTGATCTCTAAATAAAGACTGGATCGAGCAACTATTGTTCAGAAAATGAAGCCGGAAGTCCGCCATTACTAAGGGACCAACTGAGAATCCTATGAGGTTTTTTGATGGTTTATGTGCTCTTACCATCGACAAAATAAAATAATATTACTATAAAGATGACCAGAAAACATTTTTCAAATTACTGGGTAAAACGATTCATCGTCTACCTACAGATTAACTGCGACTTTGGTCCCTTAGCAATGGCCGTCGTTGGCTCTAATTATCCAGTGAGAGAAGCCTGATATGAGACGTCAAATTAGGTTGAAGATTTTATGCATTTAATGTTAACAAAGAAACTATATTGGCCAGACACTAAACCTATTTTGCTAGCGTCACAGTTTGATTTGCTTGCAAACTCGGAGTTTCTAATGATCTCTCGTTAATTTACATTATGCAAATATGCAAGATTCAAAATCAGCTCATCAGATACAATAGAAAGCTCAATCCAGTCTTTATTTAGAGATCAGTGGACGATACTAACCGCTCGTAGCGCGGTGACTATCACATCACTAGAAATCATACTTGAAAAGTGTTTTTTGTAATAAGACTGAATTTATTCGTTCCAGTCCCCTCTCGGAATCATCATTTTGATGTATGGTTTGTAAAACATGACGAATGTTTTTTTAAAAATGGCGACTATATTATTATAACTAAAAAATCGGGGTTTGTTATAACCCGGGCGATGATCGAGGATGAGCATGAAATTCTGTTGGTCAGCAGTCACATTAACTGGTTAACCATCAAGGGAAACAAGGTATATAATTGTCAGAATGTTGTCCCAAAACAACTTAGATCCTAACCCTAACCCCCCACCTAATGAGTTTTCTAACCCTAACCCCCCAACTTAAGTGTCTTCCTAACCCTCTCACCTCGATTCCCTTGATGTTATCCGGTGATGTTTATATTGGTGATGGAGTAACATGAAAGGTTATCCGATAACAGTTAATGTGACTGCTGACCAACAAGATTTCATACTCATCCTCGATCATCGCCCGGGTTATATGCAAATCCCTAAAAAATCGGCTCAATAACATAGCATAATGACATTGTATATCATATCTCTCTCAAGATAGAACTGTCTAAGGTAAGGAAGTGGTTTATCATACGATAAAAATACAAATAATTATAGAATTATTTGTATTTTTACGTCCGTTTTGATTGTTAGTGTGTTTTTGAAAGCTGTCAAGCGTGAAGAAAACATCGAGCATTGGATTTACAATCATATCTAACACAGTTCAAACTGTCTGTTTAAAACTTCTCAAATGAATATTCAGTTCAAGCCTGAAATTATACTAAAACAATTAGTCACGGTGATTATCGTTATATAAATCACCTCGACTTCAGTGACTAATTGTTAAGTAGAATTCTTTGTCAAGAAATTTATTTTAATGTAGAAATTTATTGTAGGGTTAGGATTAGAGGTAGGATTAGGGCTGGGATTAGGGCTACAATTAGGATCAGTGTTATGATTAGGATGACAAGTTATTTACATCTTAGTATACGATGGTAGAAACACCAGTAGTAGATTTCCCACTGTTCTGTACAGTGCACTAGCTGGTAATGCACCCAAATATTATACAGTTTGCGTTATTTAATTACTTTTTATAATTTGTCTGACGAAAAAAAGAAATTCCGCCAACATAAGCTTTATGTTCTAATTGAAAATCTATTCAAATTGGCAAATGAATGGGTTATATTATCTACACTATAAAAGTTCCAAACAATAAGCGGGCGATGTGTTGTTATGTACACGTATTTCTAGTTGTTAATATGGCTTACCGCAAGATTGATTGATCACTGTATCCTGATAGGAAACGAGGCATACTGTCTAGTCTTCGGCCTGAACAATCAAGTGTGTTTCCGATCGCGCACAGTTGTGATATATCACGACCTAAAATAATTTTAAAAATTAGTTTAACACGGATAGGATGGAATTTTGTGTTCATGAAGTGCAAAAAATCCTTCGGTTTATTTATCTTCAAAAGAACTTCTTTTAAGGTGGCTCCCTACGGTAATTTACAGGGAGATTACTAACTAAATATGACGTCGCTGTAATGCACTAGTCAATTGAAACTACGGAGCCCTGACCCCCGGGACTATGCGGGGATTTTAACATTTTTACAGTGTTAAATATTGGAAATTTTCCCGCTACCGGTGGAATATATACTTTAAAATTTTCCAATGACTGAAGCAAATTGTGAAGGTTACGGAGTCAATTAATTGACCGATATTTAACACTGTTTTTACAGTTGTTAAAATCCCCGCATAGTTCCAGGGTCAGGGGTCCGTAGTTTCAATTGACTAGTGCATAAACTCGCGCTAAGTAATTTTGAATACCATCAGCTTTTATCTAAACTCCAATACGAGCGGACGTCGTAAAGGCATTGGTAATCTTGCAAAAAACTTTTTGAATTAAAACTCAGAAGATGGCATATTCAAGCAAAATCTTTAATAGGTATCTGACGTTTTTGTCCATTGAAATACACTATTATTGTAATTTAAAAGTTTTGAATTATATTATTACTAACGACGTATAATTAGCCTAAATGGCTAAGTTTTAAACTACCCTAGATAGAAATGCCACCAAGATATATTTACCACCAAGTTTGAATTAAAGCTTCTAAATTCAAATAGACTACGAAACAACTGTTGCAAAGCATGTTTCATTTATGCATGCCAACAGAACAACGAATTAACGTCGAGACGTTATTAGAAAATTCGAAGGAAAATAAACTGATAGCCTTTTTTATAAATCTACCTACATCGAGCCAAATTGCTCAACAATTTTATCTCAGAGCGCAGCTCCAAATGGTCTTTACTCAGTACAATAAAGTTATGGTAAATTTCATGAACATGGAACGTAAACTCTGAGCAGGATATAAGATTTAAAGTAAGCACAAGAGAAACTTTTTGTGACTCTGTAGTAACTTTATGTCAAACGTTTTAGATCAACCCATTGATAAATAAAGTGGACCTTTGCGCATTGACCCTGAAACTGGGTCACCACCAACGTTTCGACTTAATTTTTTATCGTGTACAAAATAAACAGACTAAAACCTTGTCGGCCCCTTAGTAATTAATACATGTGATAAAACATACGAGGACCCTGCACCAAGTTTTGATACTAAACTTATATAGGCTTCGCATTACTCAACATAGTCGGTCACCAACGTGGGTAAATTCTCGATCCTGTTACGGGACGGGTATAGACGGACGTTCGTCAAAACTCGGATACGCGATATAGATATTCCTTCATCAGCGCTCCGAGGTATATAATTGTTAGAATATAAATGAGGTATATAAATGTTAGAAATAGTATATAATTGTCACTTAACAATGCAAATAGCCATAGCGCATGTGTGTAACACACACTTACTAGTCACACATGCTTATAGTCTACTATTTTAGAACTTGGGTGAGTGGGAGTTAGGGATGGGGAAAATACAGCCGGGGGGTTAGGGTTAGAAAACATATATTGGGTTAGCGTTAGGGTTAGGATCTAAGTTGTTTCGGGGTTAGTAGTCATTTGCATGAAGTGACAAAATTCGTACGATTATATAGCGCCATCAACCATCCATTACCGCGGATGCATGTTACGGTGTTTATTCATAATAAATGTAATTACCATATTCTTTAGAGTTTGATAAACTTCCTTCAAATATAATCCAGAAAAATATGATGAATATTCTCCACTCCATCCTGAGATATCTTGCATGCATTTAAACTGGAAGCAATTGAAGCAAATACACAAAAATTAATTTAAAATTAGAAAGGTTCGAAATGATTCTATTAAATTACACAAGGCAAACACACGAGTCCTCTACTCTGCCAAGCAACTGAAGCAAACATACAAAATTCTATTAAAATACACGCACATGAATATACATATAGTTTAAAGTGCTTATATCCGGGGGGATGTTCCCCTCGCCCGCCGAAGGCGTGCAGGGTGTTATCTCGCAGCGTAAGATACAATTTCTCAACAAAAGCACAGCAAAAGTTTGAATGTAATTGTACAAATTAGCCGCGCAGGAGGTCTATATCAGATTTATTACTCATGAGGCGATAGCCGAGTGTTTTAGAGCTGATATAGACCGTGCTGCGAGGTTTGTAAATGATATAAAAAATCATTTCATACGTTCATTGACGTAATAATTTTGAAAATTAACGTTATCTGAGCTGTTAAAAACGAGGAAAAATCTCTTGATAACTTTTACCTTGTTAAAGTTGATTTACTATTTACAGGAAATGTCAAAGTAGGAACACGCAAAGACACATTGCATACTGATTCAGCAGTGAAACAAAAGAAAGTTTGAGAATTGAGCTAATTTTGTCAAAACAGGTCTATTTCTATTTCACTGTTGCTACCTTTACGTGTCCCCGCTTGACGTCATTTCCTGGGAATAGTAAATCAACTTTAGCAGGGAAAAAGGCATAAAGATAAAATTTTCGAACGACAAGATATATTACATTTCTTCTTGGTAGAACCCAAAGATTACGAATATATAAAATTCCCAAATCCCGGATAGGCCCTTTAATTGGAAATCTATTTTAATTGAAAATTAGGAATGTAAACACACATACGAAAATCCTTCACATAAGCGGGTGTTTAAATGATACTGGTACGACTTTCATTTACCTTGTATTTGTTTATTTAAATTACTCTGGCCAATTACTGTGGCCAATTACTGGCCAATTACTGTGGCCAATTACTTTTATACCACTGTTCAGTTTACATCACACCGATACGAAATTTCATACCAGTACGAATCATACAGGTACCAGTTCATCCCTACTGTACTGGAACGACATTCTCGTTCCGGTATAAAAAAAGTCATCGCGTGCTCGTATTAACACGGTACGATTTCAATCCCGATATGAGATCCTCTCTACGCATGCGCTGTAACAGCCTTATCAAATCAAGCTGGCTAGGGTTGACGCAAGCGGTAAAAACAAGAATCGTTGGACTTGGAATGAAGAAAAAACAGAAGCGTTTCTCCTGGAAATGAAAAATTACAAAAGACAAAAACTTGGCGAAGGATTTGAATAGCATTCCGACAAAGTGGTTCTACTGGATCTGCGAAAGAAACTTGGCGAACGATGGCCAATGACTTTGGTGCAAGTGAAGCCCTCATGTCAGGATATGACAAATAAAGAAGAATATATAAAAAAAATTTGCAGAAGATCTAAAACGGGTAAAAGGAGTTTAGCAGTTGGTTATCACCATAGTCGGGTGCTCTTGGATCTGGTGTGACATAGGGTCGCAGTTCATAAAAAAGGTTAAAAAAAGATTCTTTACTTATCCTAAATTTTTTCCCAGGCGTCATCCAAATACTAATATCTTATATCATGTTTTTCTACCACGAATCGGTCCTGCCTGGCTTCACCTAGAACCTCTTTCTTCGTCTCTTCATTTTCTTTAAACAGCATCGCTCTAAACCTGAACTTCCTCCAGCCCAGCCAAACGCGCTAGTTTGTGAATAGTAATGGATACAGAACATGATTTCGTATCGTTACCACTTTCATACCGGTACGAGATCTTACATGTAAACACTCCTTATACATCCTTTATTGCGTAATTCCGGGGAAGCGCTTTTCAATACACAATTACAACTTATAACTAGGAGTTCTTATCCGAAGTGAAATGCTGCCTCGGAACATACACAGAAGCAGTGGGTTTATTAGAAAGGTATTCCCTTTCGTTTGTTTGATTTGAAATATGACCGCTTGACCGCCAGATAAGTCGTTCAATTCAAAAATATTACAAACGTGAAGTTCCATTTGGCAAAAGTGTCACCTGAATGGAAAATTTATAACTTCGCGAGGCTTGCTCGTTTCCAGTAAATGTTGTGGTTTAGATTGTTATCGAGTGGAACACGGCAATAAACGACAGCATCTTAATTCAAGGAGACATTATAACCTCGATGTTTTTGACAACGGTGACATCCCGGCGAGGCTTGCTGTTTCGAGTAAATGTTGTTCACATTAGATGTATGGCGTTTATATGGTCACATTCAATTTTGACATTATAAACGCGCCATAAAATACACTAGACGTTCAGCACTAAAGCAGAACACGTTGCCGTTGGCGAGTTCCGAACATTTGATCCGATAGTTTCCGCATCGGGCGATTAAACGAACATCTACGAGTTACGTCACAAAACGTCATAAAACTGAACAAATATCTTGAACGACAGAGGGCAATTTACACAAGTCGAGATTTCGTTGACTATACATAGTTCCGCTAAGAGGTCTGGGCACGAGACGCAGAACCCAAGTCAAGATTAGTGTGCTGCCTACGGCAGCAATTATTAACAATACATTATGTATAACCGGTTATAATTTCATGTTACGATAAAGTATATTAGCTTAAAGCGAGGTTTTTTTAAAGAACGCGGTAATACATAACATATCTATCGTTCTGTTGCTAATATATGCTAATATATTTGGAACCTCGTAACATGAATTATAACCATGTAACCTATATATAAAAATTTAAACATGCAAAATCAAGAGATTAATTTAAAATGATATTCACTGACTTATTACATGTTATTCATGTTCTGACTTGAAAACTCGATCTTTATTATCTAACACTCGATCCTTGAGATTCCTTTTAAAGGTTTTAAGAAACTGTTCCTGTTTAAGTTCACTGTCTCAATTGTTCCAGATCTTGACAGCCCTATAGTGAAATGTTCTTTTTCCCGAGGCAGTTCGAAATAATGGTGATATTAAGGTATACTATAGTGCGAGTATACTAGTACGGGTAATATAAAGCAGATGGCTACTGAGGATACTGCAACTCGATCGTGTGATGAAATTATTACTTAGATAAGAGGTGCAAGTTTATTAATACACTATAGGTCATGACTGTATCTCTGTATTCCAACTGTGGCTTAAATGGAAGATAGTTATTTTATCAGGCAGGTGTAACATGGTCGTAGTTTGTGATATTGCAGGTGACCATTCTATACAATGCTGGCAAAGTTCTGAATATCCTGGAGTTCCTTGATGTTTTTGGCGCTAGTGATGTTAACCCAAACAGTTTTGACATACACGATGAAGCGAGTTTTATTGTGTGAGAATCAAATGTGAAGGTGGGCGTCTTTTGGAACCTGCTTGAGAACTTTGCCTAGGAAATTCAGGGACATTTCAATAGGGCGGAATCTTTGCATCAATTGCCGTGTGCCTTTAAGTATAAATTTGGTTTTTCAACGGTTAATTAGTAACTGCATGTGTGAAGGAAAATTTCGAGTGTTGGAATATATACATTTTAATATAGACCTCGCCGTTCAGAAAGCTTTTCTCGTCCCCCGTTTAGATGCCCTTGAACCACCTTTGGAACAAGTTTCAAACAACAAAATTCCTTTAGTTCTAACATATATATATATATATATATATATATATATATATATATATATATATATATCTTATCCCGGCATTACCACCATATATACAGAACTCGTGACTAGGCTCTCGGCAACGGCTTCCGTAGCTCAGTGGTCAGAGCACTGCACTAGCAATCGCAGGGTCGCGGGTTCAATTCCAGCCGGAAGGCCGCTAAGTTGCATTTTTCGCAACTGGTCCCGGTTTGGTCTTAAAATGTATATATTCCAACACTCGAAATTTTCCTTCACCATAAATCCTTTCAACATGTACTGTAGTTTGATCGAGTGAAATGCCAAATATTACCTATAATAATATACCCAGAATCTTATCCCGGCATTACCACCATATATACATAACTCGTGACTAGGCTCTCGGCAACGGCTTCCGTAGCTCAGTGGTCAGAGCACTGCACTAGCAATCGCAGGGTCGCGGGTTCAATTCCAGCCGGAAGGCCGCTAAGTTACATTTTTCGCAATAGGCCATCAGCCACTCGCCAGATTTATGACTTTTCGTTGCACCCCAACGGAGACTACAATTTAACCATTCTAAATAACGCTTTTGTGTCCATATAACTCGATTTCAAAATGTTGTACTAGATTCAGCATGCAGTTTTCAATCAAAATGAGCTCAAAGTTGCAGTATTTTCACAATTGTTTATCGTATTTTTGCAATTGCGTGTAATTCCACGCGTGTTTCACGAATCACGATATTAGAGTTTCTGGCATGCTATTGGTCAACTTTGTATCTCGCCAAGGTCAAATTACAAGGTCACAAAACATAGAACTGTCATGGCCGACAAGGAACGAGACAAAGAGAGCCAATGTTTTATTCATTTTAGCGCGATTTCAAAGGATGACGAGATTTTAATTACGGCAACGGGAACGTCATTATGTAAGATTGTTGAGTGTAGGTCACGATGGATTGTTTTGGATAGCGAAACCAGAGAAGTAAGCGAACAAAGTTTTGAATACATGAACGAAAATGAAGGCAAGCAGTTTTGCGATGAAGCAGCAGTACGTTCCGACCTATTTTATCATCGTAAATGCTATCAGAAACTGACAAATAAAAGAGTAATCGAAATGGCGGAGAAGCGGGTGGGAAGCAAAGAGAAAACTTCGGAGAAAACAAACGAACCACCAAGAAAATCACGTCGAAGCTCAACCGAGAAATCAACCAGTGCAAATGTTAAAACGAAAAGTACTGGAATACTCCCACGGATATGTATAATATGCAAAACGAAAGAATTATACTACAATGACCAGGTAAGCTACTATTATGTATACAATACAGGGTGAATAATAAAACATGTATACACAAGATTATAATTTGAGATTATAATTTTTATTTGTATGCATATTATGAGTGAGACGAAGCGACATTTCTAAAGGTTATGCTCTCTAAAGGTCACTTTTTTTATTATACACCCCGGCAGTGGGAAAACCCAGAGGGATTTGATCTTTTTTACTGACACTTTGTCAAATGCCCCACCTGGGGGCATTATACTATTGGAAAAAAATAATATCATTTTACCATTAAATTTCACCAGAATTCAAGAAAAAGGACGGTACAATATTTAACCCAGTGTGAAACAATCGGTTGTGGTCAACTACGTGAGGCAGTAGAACAAAAGAAAGATGAAGATATTCTTGTCCATATTAGAGATAAAGATTGTGTAGCAATTGAAGTATGCTACCACAAGACTTGTTACAAGAACTATACTCGTTTTTTGTCGAAGGAAAGTATCGATGCTCCTGTTGATTCAGTTCATGCTATTGCATATAAAGTCTTCTGTAAGGAAATCATTGATGATCGGATGTGCAAGAACAAGGAACTTGTATTTATGAACAAATTGGTGGAAATGTTTCGAAAGTACATTATTAAGTATGAAGAAAATCCGGAAGGTTCAGAGTACAGGGCAAGCAAACTAAAGAGACGGTTGCAGAAAAGTCATCCACAGCTAGTGTTCCATGCTCCGACAAGACGAAACAGAAGTGAAATTGTCTTTGCTGAAGACCTTTCAGCTGGTACATTCGCTGAACAGTTTATTGATGTAGAGGAGGACGTGCCAGTTAAACCAACCCAAGAAAGTGATTCAGTGGACTTGTTCCGAGCTGCTTTGGTCTTAAGGAACACTATAAAAGATGTTCCCTCACTTCAGTGTCAATGGCCCCCAACTGCTGATGATTTCAATGAAGAGGCGATTTTACAAGCAGTTCCAACGCAACTGTTTAACTTCCTTTGCTGGTGCCTTGGTCTCTCTGATGTACCATCTTTAGAGTCATTGAGGGACTCAATTGCAGACAAAGATGCTCGTAAAGTGGATTCAATAGCACAGGACTTAGTGTACATTTCCGCAAAAGGAAACAAGCAAACACCAAAGTCGTTATCACTTGGAATGCTGACAAGACAAGTCACAGGATCTGCAGAAATGATAAGCATTTTAAACGCATTCGGTCACTGTGCTTCCTATGACACTGTAATACGGCATGAAACAGCACTAGCAACCTTACAATCAGATGAACATTCGCTTCTTCCGAGAGATATGGTAAAGAGTGAGCCGACAGTTCTCGTTTTTGACAACCAGGACTACAGTGAAGAAACGTAGAGTGGAAAGGGCCAAACCCACATTGCTGCATTTGACAAAGGGAATGAGGCGTTCGAACAGTTCGTTTCTAACAAGTTACTTGTCGAGGAACCAGATATATTTGATCCTATCGCTAAGCAGAAACTCAAAACATTCGCATCAACTAAGAAGGCAGTCTCAAGGCTCACATCAAAGGGTCAAATTGTATCATTGAAAGCGGATAGAAGTACATTCGCCAGGCTTTTCATGATCGGACAGAAGAGATCGATCGATGTACCGGGATGCTCTCGTTTTGTCTTGGCCCCTATCCTCTTTCGTTGACAACAGTGGTTGGAAACATTTGCAAAACAACGAAGTCGAAGTTATTACATATGTTCGAGTCCGAGTTTTCCGATTGCGTCGTACATTCTGCTCCTGATGGCGGTAGTGTTCTCCTTGATGCGATGGCAGTACTACAGTCAACCGTCGTTGTACCAGAGACATACGGCGAGCTTGCTGATGTCATCCTTGCAAGAATACTTGCTATTGCACGCAAGTTCAATGCATCGCGTGTTGATATGGTGGCCGACCGGCACCCACAACTCAGCATAAAAAATGCAGAGCGAGAAAAACGAGCGTCTGGTGGCACAAGTAACGTACGTATCTACGGAAGGGATCAGAAAGTATTTAAACCGTGGAAGAAGTTCCTTTCAAGTGGCAGAAATAAAGAGAATCTGGTCGCCTTTTTGTTGGAATCTTGGTCAAAGATGGACCGACGGTCTTTGGGCGAACTTCAGCTGTATGTGACGACAGGGGAACACTGCACGAAGCTATATTCTGTTGATGATGGTATTGTCCAGGAGCAAGTCAATGAACTTTCATGCGATCACGAAGAAGCAGACACAAGACTATTGCTACATGCAGCACATGCCGCACGTTCAGGCAATCGAACTGTTATAATTAAATCACCGGACACAGATGTATTTGTTCTGGCATTATTTTCGAAGCTGGCCTTGCCCAAAACATCCCTCTTTATGCACACTGGCACGGGAGATCGAAGCAGAATCATTTCAGTAGACATTATATCAAGAGGTATCAGCCATGAACTGAGTTCTGCTTTGCCTGGATTTCATGCATTCACAGGTAAAGTATCACAAATTAAACGTTTTTTTGGTCAAACAAGGATACAATATTTAACATATTAAAATAAACCTTATTACATCATTTAGGCTGTGATTACACCAGCTCGTTTTATGGTAAAGGCAAGGCAAAGGCTCTTAAGTTGGCTCGATCAAACGAAGAGTTTGTTTCAGCGTTTTCCAACCTGGGTTCTTCAGAAGTGGTTTGCGAAAAAACAATCAACGACCTGGACCTGTTTACCTGCCGCCTTTTTGGAGATCAAACAGCAACAACCGTGAATGACGCCAGATATAACGCGTTCACTAAGGGGAAATTTGGCGAGGACTGTCTATCTCCTAATAAAGACGCCCTTCTATTGCACATAACTCGTGCCAATTACGTCGCTTACATCTGGCGCCGATGCCTGAGTACAACTATCGATGCTCCTGATTTTTGCAACCATGGTTGGCAAGTGGACGAAAGTGGTGATTTAAGAGTCAAGTGGTTGTCCTGTTTACCTGCAATGGACAACATTCTCGAAAGTGCCAGTTGCAATTGCAAAACTGGTTGCAAGAATAGAAGATGCAAATGCAAGAAAGAAGATCTGACATGCACCGAGTTATGTGGTTGCACTGAATGTGAAAACCAGAAACCAGAAGAAACCAATGAGGATGTTTACGAGGACGTTGAGATGGATGATTCAGATCCAGAATAGGCAATATACGCATAATAGAGATGAGATAACGATCGTAAAAGACTTGTAAATAGCCCAATGAGCTGATGATATACGCAAATATTTCAGTTTACATCAGCAGAACGTGTATAACTTTGACATTTTGGGATTGATTTTTTGAAAGAAAGATTATTTTGTTGCCAAAAACGCACGTTTGACCCTGTTTTGACCAATTTTTGTGAAGATTGAAGAAAATCGCTATTCAGTGGATAGTACTATCAAGCCTTAGTACAACGGGACTTTGTACACCCATGTTGTAAGAATTTCAATGCATATATTGATGCACATTTGTAAATATTTATATACTATTTTTACATTACTTGTTTCATTGCTTTGAAAAATTAGTTTTCAATATATTTTTAACTTGTATGAACTTTTTCACCGCACTGTACCGAGTGTACAAGAAACAAAATGGCGGCCAAGATGGCGGCCAAAAGCCAATTAAATAAAAATTATTTATTTTCGAAAACTGCGTGTTTTCTGAGGTACAACATTTGTGTTTTATGATTGAAATACATCACTTAATGATATAACGTTGAAATTTTGTGGTCTCTGGGCGGGTGCAACCAAACTTGTTTTCCAGTCGTTTTCTGGCGAGTGGCTGATGGCCTACAACTGGTCCCGGTTTGGTCTTAAAATGTATGTATTCCAACACTCGAAATTTTCCTTCACCATAAATCCTGTTCACGGAACGTTGAAAGTGCTCAATACCATAAAGGTAGAGCGAATATATAGTGAAAGTGGTCTTACCTCAAAATGATAAGACCACTTTCACTATATATATATATATATATATATATATATATATATATATATATATATATATATATATATATATATATATATATATATATATATATATATATATATATATATATATATATATATATATATATATCCGAGAGTAGTAAAAAAGTAGAGTGCTGCGTAGACAGTGTTTTGAATATATAGCAAAGTGAAAAGGTGGTAAACTGCCAAGAATTTAGTGACGAGATACTGACGTTTCGAGCGGAGCCCTTCATCAGAGTAAGACCAAGAGTTACTCTGATGAAGGGCTCCGCTCGAAACGTCAGTATCTCGTCACTAAATTCTTGGCAGTTTACCACCTTTTCACTTTGCTATATATATATATATATATATAAGACAAGAAATAACTATTGATTTGGTATCTTTAAAAAGGAACTTGTGAAAAGGAGGGGTATTTTGAGAGAGAGTAAAAAAGTTTGAAAATTTTAGTAATGTCTTTCACAGGATTTTAAATGAGTATTGAATGAAGAAGTAAAATGAAAAGGTTAAAAGGTGCGGAGAATTTAGAGGAACGAAATAATGACGTTTTGAGCGGAACCCTTTATCAGAGACACCATGAATGATGAAGGGCTCCGCTCGAAACGTCAGTAGTTGGTTCGAGTAAATTGTCGCCGGGCAGTTTACAACCTTTTCACTTTACTATATTCGAAAGACTGCATGCGTACTTAGTTTAAAGTTTTTACCACTGTTGAATTAAAATGGTTGGCGCTGTTGTAATGTTTTTAAAAGGATGCACTTAGCGTTTAATATGCAGAAAAAATGTTGCCGTTCGTTTTTGAAGTTTTATTATAGTGTAAAATTATATACAATGTATTATACCAACGGTAAACTATCACTATATGTAATGTTGATGTTTTAAGTTTTGTTAATGTTAAAGTTGTGGATAATATAACATTGTTCCATTTGAAAGGCATATGATACTGTATGTTGCGTGGTTTTGAAATAGAATGACTCTCGAGGCAACAACATGTATTATTATTTATTTAAAATAATTCGTGATCGCTGATTGGCTAACAGCCAACGGTGAAATCGTCATATCAACTCATTGCCGGTGCAATATGACAAAAGATTATCGCACGATTGACGTCATCTGGTGCAATATGAAAAACTAATATTGCACGCTATGACGTTTTTCCAACGATGCAGTTGTTAAATAGTTGATGAAGTTAATCTTTTAAATAAATAATAAAACAATTATTGAATTCGGTTTTCGCATGATACGAAGAATTATCAAGGCCTCAGTTTGTGTTATCCGCCTCAGCCTTCGGCTTCGGCAGATAACACAAACTTCGGCCTTGATAATTCTTCTTATCACGCTCAACCTCATTCAATAATGGATAAATATTGTTCCGTTCCATAGCAATATGTTGTGTGATTTTAAAATAGAACGAGGCAACAACATATAATATTGTTTCACTCAATAGCGATATGTTGCGTAGTTTTGAAATAGAACGAAGCAACAATAATAATAATAATAATACAAAGTTCTAGTGCATCACATCACATCTCGATACCCGTACAATATTAAATAAAACATGTATAAGAATCATTAAAAATACTAAATCTAAAATAAAAATATATATATATATACTAAGAAGTAAATAGATAGGTTTTCAATCCAGTTTTAAAAGAGTCAACAGAAGGTGAATAACGCAAGTCTCTGGGTAAGCTGTTCCAAAGTCGTGGTGCAATATTTGAAAAAGCTCGTCCACCATAATGGTTGGTTTTAAACGCAGGGGTCTGGAGTCTCTTTTTGTCGTCAGCATTGGAGCGTAGCAGACGAGATGGTCGATTATAATTTAGTAGATCAGAGAGATATCCAGGAGCCTGGCCATCCAGGACCTTAAAGGTGATCAGAAGTACCTTGAAAATGATTCTTTTACTTTAACAACATATATTAATATTTATGTGTTTAATGCATGGTTTTCAATTACAGTCTTTCATCAATTTTTCCGCTCGTAACGAGTGCAGACCAATTGGACAAATTGTATGACCGGACAAAATATTGGAGTTCTCGTGCTGTGATGCCCTACAAATACATCAATATTTTGTTAAAATAATAAAATCGCAGCTTACCAACGAGCCTCAATAATCCATCTTTACTTGTTCAGAGATATGGAGACTATTCAACTTTACTTTCACTTTAAAAGATCGTAAAAAAAGACCGTGTTCCGGCTTGCTTTGGCGAGAAGGTATTATCCAACTTTGTAAACAATAAAGCTATAATTTCCAAAGGCAAAGAAATGAACATGTGCCATATGTGCCAAGTATACACAATATGTTGGCAAGCTGTTGAGGTTTTATTTTTTGTATTTTAATTAGTTATTCACACATGTCAACATCGTCGACATCGTCGACTTTTATCTGTCCATCACAGAAGACCTGTTAAGCAAAGCGATTTCCTGGGCCAGTAAATATACCACCATTTCTGACCAAGAAATATCCATCATTAAGCATGTAAGAAAATCCCTGCTATTCAACGGAGAAAAAGCCTGGGTGAAAAGTAATAACGCATCCATGTTCGACGTAACCATGGGGAGCTACGACGGGGCGGAGTCTGCGAGTTCAGGGTTGGTCTATTTATTCTGGATTCTCTAGCCAAAAGATTCGGAAGGGAAACGTAGGAGACCTTACAATTTTTTTTGAAGAAATCGGGCTCAAAATTATAGCTCAAACCAATCAAAAGACCACTAACTTCCTCGACATCACCCTCAACCTGAACGATGGAAAATTCCACCCCTACCGAAAACCCAACAACGAGTCACTTTATGTCCACAGCCATTCTAACTGACCCACCAACGATTATAAAGAAAATTCCATCAATGATCATCAAGCGAATCTCCCAACTTTCCTCCGACCAATCATCTTTACAGTCAGCTGCGCCAATCTACGAAGAAGCACTTAAACGAAGCAAATGCCAACCAAACCTCCAATACCTCGCCAACGATCATCCAACGCAATCATCAAACCAAAGACAACGGCAAAGAAACATAATCTGGTTCAACCCCCATTCAGTATAGAAACGTGAAGACAAACGTAGGCCGCACTTTTCTTAACCTTCTGGACAAGCATTTTCCTGTTTCGAGCAACTTGCGCAGAATATTCAACCGAAACACCGTAAAGGTCAGCTACAGCTGCATGCCGAACACGAAATCTCAAAGCACAACGCACGCATCCTTTCCAAACAGAAGAAACAGCCAATTCCGACCAGAGGTTCTAATTGCAACTGTAGGAACAAAAACGAATGTCCACTTCCAGGAGACTGTTTAACAACGAACGTAATCTATAAAGCCGTAGTAACAACCACCGACAACGCACAATCTAAAGAATACATTGGAATGACCGCAAATGAATTTAAACAACGCTACAGGAATCATCAAAAATCTTTCCGGGACGATAAATACGAAAACGAAACTGAACTTTCAAAATACGTCTGGAGCCTGAAAAAGAACGAACGTAATTTCTATTTGTGCTGGTCAATATTGGGTCATGCTGCAGCATACCAAAGTGGGGCAACACAATGCAACCTTTGTATCGAAGAAAAGCTTCACTTAGTAAAGGCCGACAAAAAAATTATTTTAAACAAAAGATCCGAGATAGTGTCAAAATGCCGCCACGAAAATAAATTTTATGCGAACAGCCCAAACCGCGGAGAAGAAAGGGACACGTCATCAACATACTCTAAGAAAAAAAAGAAGTCCAAGTCCGAGGTTGCCGCATGGAAGAGTTACTAGGAAAATGTAGCTAAGCTCCCGAATTGGCTGGGGAACAAGTGCAATCTCGCGACGAAATGGTGGACAGGGAAATCTGTCGACTGTGTTAACGGAGGACCCCTTGAAGTGGTGGCAAGAAAGCGAGACGGAATCTTGCTTACAGCTAGAGTGTTGGCAGCCTCGCCGACGTCAGTACCGAGCGAACAGATATTTAGCAAAGCCGGAGTGGTCGTTTGCAAGAAGCGTGCCGCTCTTAAACCAGCCGTTGTTGACGCACTGTTGTTTTTAAACAAAAATAAAATGTAGTGCTTGGACACTGTATTTATTATATCTATTATCAGCGTTTATTCTTTATAATCATGTTGTTTTGTTTTGTTTGTGAATATAACATATACATCTATAAAGAAAACTGGAAAAATATATCTACTGTATTACTGCAAATCTTCAATTCCTGGCGCAGGAAGTGCTAATTGCTACTCAATTTACGCAAACGATTAATCGATTATTAATCGATTGTTGAGGACGATTAATCGATTATGAATTGAGCCCAGCTCCAAATATAATTAATAATATTAATAATACAAAGCAGGCCTCTGTATACAAGAAGTTGTGTATCGCTTCGCTACTTTGGGGGGAAGTGCGCTGGAGAGGCCTTGCATGCTCCACGTTATGGTTAGATGAGATGTCTGCCTGTTGGTGTCGAGTGAAAGCGACGAATTTAATATGTATATGGGAAAATCACTGACTGTTCTGACCGTGTCTCAATAACTCAAAGGTTGGAGCGCTGAAACGTTGATTCGGAGACCAGGGTTTGATTCCCGGTTGCGGCAGTCACTTTTTCCATATATGTATTTTACTATATTAAATCCTCTCTAATATTAATTATTATTTGTTTGTGTGCGGGGAGGGGTAGTTGGCCCACTCGCTCAATGGCACCGCCCCAAATGAGAGGCCAGTCCGACTCTATTGATGCACCAGAGCTTGAAACACTAGGAAAGGCGTGTATTATCAGATCCTACATATAGTGCATATATATGCTGGTATAGCCAGCAAAACAGCCGATGCTGTTTGCTTATAACTACTGAATATGAAACTCGACATGCATATCTATATGCATTACACTGACACATGACGAGATATTAATTTTAGCCATTATTTGTGGACATAGTTCGGAGCTGAAACTATATTAATATGAATAATTATATTAAATTGGCTGCAGGAATATAATAAAACAATATAACTAGATACACAACAGATTAAAAGCATGCACCTGAGCTTCAAACACTGAAAAGGGTGTATATTATCAGGGCCTTGTATAGTATAGCCAACAAAACAGTTGATTTTGTTTGCTTGTAATCTGAAGATGAAATTCATGTATATCGTTGCATGTCAGTCAATCCTATAGCAACATCATAAATACAATGACACACGAGATCATTTTAGTCATATCATGTGGATATAGTTCGGAGCTGAAACTATTGTTATATGAATATATTAAATTTGTATGAAGGAATATAATAAAATAATATTTTGACAAATATATATACAACAGATTAAAAGCACCAGAGCTTCAAACACTGAAAAGGGTGTATATTATCAGGACCGTGTGGAGTATAGCAAGCAAAACAGCCGAATTTGTTTCCTTGTAGTCTGAATATAAATCATGCATATATAATAACAATATACTAGCAACATCATAACTACAATGAGAAACGAGATTATTTTAGCCATAATTTGTGGATATAGTTCCCAGCTGAAACTATTGTTATATGAATTATTAAATTTGCCTGTAGTAACATAATAAAACAATATTGACAAATATACACAACAGATTAAAAACACCAGAGCTTCAAACACTATAGGAAAGGCGTGTATTATCAGATCCTACATGTATAGTATAGCCAGCAAAACAGACGCCTTGCTGTTTGCTTGTAACTACTGAATATCAAACTCGACATGCATATCTATATGCATGTCAGACGTCGTGTCAGACTATTAGCAACATCATAATTACACTGACACATGACGAGATATTAATTTTAGCCATAATTTGTGGATATAGTTCCCAGCTGAAACTATTGTTATATGAATTATTAAATTTGCCTGTAGTAACATAATAAAACAATATTGATAAATATACACAACGATTAAAAACATGCACCAGAGCTTCAAACACTAGGAAAGGCATGTATTATCAGATCCTACATGGTATATCCAGCAAAACAGCCGATGCTGTTTGCTTGCAACTATACTGAATATGAAACTCTACATGTGCATATCTATATGCATGTCAGACGTCGTGTCAGACTATTAGCAACATCATAATTACACTGACACATGACGAGATATTAATTTTAGCCATTATTTGTGGACATAGTTCGCAGCTGAAACTATATTAATATGAACATATTAAATTTGCAGGAATATAATAAAACAATATACCTAGATACACAACAGAATAAAAGCATGCACCTGAGCTTCAAACATTGAAAAGGGTGTATATTATCAGGGCCGTGTATAGTATAGCCAACAAAACAGTTGATTTTGTTTGCTTGTAATCTGAAGATGAAATTCATGTATATCGTTGCATGTCAGTCAATACTATAGCAACATCATAAATACAATGACACACGAGATCATTTTAGTCATATCATGTGGATATAGTTCGGAGCTGAAACTATTGTTATATGAATATATTAAATTTGTATGAAGGAATATAATAAAATAATATTTTGACAAATATATATACAACAGATTAAAAGCACCAGAGCTTCAAACACTGAAAAGGGTGTATATTATCAGGACCGTGTGGAGTATAGCAAGCAAAACAGCCGACTTTGTTTCCTTGTAATCTGAATATGAAATCATGCATAATATATGTCAAACAATACTAGCAACATCATAACTACAATGACACACGAGATTATTTTAGCCATAATTTGTGGATATAGTTCCCAGCTGAAACTATTGTTATATGAATTATTAAATTTTCCTGTAGTAACATAATAAAACAATATTGACAAATATACACAACAGATTAAAAACACCAGAGCTTCAAACACTAGGAAAGGTGTGTATTATCAGATCCTACATGTGTAGTATAGCCAGAAAAACAGACGCCTTGCTGTTTGCTTGTAACTACTGAATATGAAACTCGACATGCATATCTATATGCATGTCAGACGTCGTGCCAGACTATTAGCAACATCATAATTACACTGACACATGACGAGATATTAATTTTAGCCATTATTTGTGGACATATAGTTCGGAGCTGAAACTATACTAATATGAATATATTAAATTTGCAGGAATATAATAAAACAATTATACCTAGATACACAACAGATTAAAAGCACCAGAGCTTCAACACTACAACAGGTCTATATTATCGGAACACTGTATAGTTGCTTGTTATCATTGCTGCAGTAGTCTGTATTCGCGGAAAGAAGACCACAAACTCCAAAGAAAATGAAGACTTTTATTCTGTTTGTTTTCTTTTTTCAATTGATGTGCGTCGGTGAGGCAACTCATGGTAAGAAGTGTATATCTTTAAATGTACATTAGTCATGTAGGTATACTTTATAATTTGGCATTGCCGATAAGTGGATGCTACCTGAAAAACAAATTTCGATTAATTGAACTGTATGTATATGCATTGAAATTGCATTACAACTAATATTTATTCCCTTGCTCGTTCGTAATTCAATTAACATGATTTGTAGCCCTTCTTCGTGTACAGAACATTCATTGCAATGTTGAGTTTAAAACGGGAGGGTTAGTATTTCTTAATTTATTTCAGGTTTAGCACTATAGTTATGGTGGTTATGGTTAGAGTTTTTGTTCCCGTAAAGCTCCTCAATCCTGAGAAAACAACCTTAGCGCGACTATAATGATGTAGTCTCTGCATGTAGCCATTGTCTGTACTCTATACACGCGATGCATCTTTGATTCAATAAGTACGCCTCTGTTCTTGGTCTAGGCTCAATCCCTGAAACAAAGGTTTAGTAATTATAAACTGAAGGAAATTGTATTTTGTATATTCATACGACAAATAACATTAGAGCGGCCAGGAAATTCCCCTGTTACCATGGTGCTCGTTTTAACTCCAATTACAGTCCTTATATGGTGACACTCACCAGAATGAAGTATAACCACTCTTTTGACTATCTTTAATGGTACTACTTGAAAGGAAATGGTGGGCTAAAAATTTGTGGGAGGCATTCTGGCAAATGCATGCATGCTTGCTGCGCGCAGTAATAGATTGCTATGCCCCGTGTTTGTTTAAGTTAGCAAACAATCAAAATACGAATCAAAATACAAAAGAATGAAACGACAACGAACAACTACCACCTATCAAATTTTTGCCTATCGCGTTATTCGAAACGAATAAATATAGTATATATATATTTTCTTTAGATGAAGAGAGGATTTTTATATATTACTCGGTCAAAAGAGAGCTCTATGCACAAATGCAGAGCAAAACATATATATATATATATACAGAATAAAAAGGATAAAATGTTAAAACTGTTTATTACTCAAGTTACACGAGTTCTGTATATATATATAGTGAACTCGTGGCTAGGCTCTCGGCAACGGCCTCCGTAGCTCAGTGGGGGTTCAATTCCAATCGGAAGGCCTCTATATAAGTTGCATTTTTCGCAACTGGTCCCGGTTTGGTCTTAAAATGTATATAATCCAACACTCGAAATTTTCCATCACCAAAAATCCTTAGAACCTGCAATTTAATCGAGTGAAATGCCAAATATTACTATGCCAAATATATATATATACATATATATATAATGACATCAACTGGTGACACCGATGTCGGCATATTTCCGTTGCGTGTAATTTCAAGCGCGATGTTTATAACAGTGCGTGCTGACAGTTCATTGAGACTGTGCTCTCTTTGATCGGTCGAAGCGTTGGGTGATTTTGCGCGATAATATGGAGTGGATAATTGCTGCTGCTGGCATTGGATGCTTCGGTGCGGGCCTCCGCACTTGTCGCAAGCGTGATGAAATCTACAATGGCCGCGAGGGCTGCGGCACGATCCGCGATTCAAAGAGACGCCCGTTTCTCTAGTTATGTCATCACCTCGTGCTTCGTAACGATTGCCCGCGGTGGATGACAAGCTGCGGGCCCCCACGTTTATATGGTAATTACACAGATATGCTTTCAATACGCTCCAATCTGTGAGGTTAGCAGCGGCCGCTTCCATACGAAAAGCGCGATCATAATTATACCAATCCCTACCACTAAAACGTTTCGCCATTCGCATTATCATCATCATTATCACTAACAGATCACGGGCTCTATCTGTGGAATACGCCACTATGACGGAGGTGTAGCTGTTAAAGCACTCCACGATTATTGCTCCGCCATCAATTGTAGACGAGGGGCATTCCATGCTCTGGCTTTCCAGATTTTTCCTATAAGTTCCGACATTTCTACGATATTTAAACAGGCATATATTTAACCGCGAGCAGCCGCTTCTCCTACATGAATACCAACAAAGGAAGGTGCACTCAACATACCTTGCGCGTCTTCACGGTCGATAAATCGCGACATACCTGGTCTCTGCTTCTCGGTTTACCTGTGCTACCACCGTTTGACGTTGGCTTTCGCCCTTTGCGTTATTGGGTCCGGGATGTTCATCTGAACTACCGCTTGGGTTACCGCTTCTTTTAGGCTTGCTTGGACTTCCGCGGACTGGGATACGGACGTCCATCCTAGTGTTATCTTCGCTAGTTACCTCATTTTGCGCCATTACTTACAATGTTCAATTCCACACGCTCTGGTTACTGCCCTACATATATATATATATATATATATATATATATATATATATATATATATATATATATATATATATGTATATATATATATATATATATATATATATATATATATATATATATATATATATATATATATATATATATATATATATATATATTATATATATATATATGTACCTAGCTCACGGAACGAAGATGTTCAGCAAACCTGTCTGAAAGGCGTCGCCCAGTTTCACCGATGTAGATTTTAGGGTATTTATCGCAAGAAATGCAATAAATGATGTTGGTGGAAGTGCATGAAAAAGTATGACGGATTGTGTGGTTGAATTTGGGGGCAGTAATAACTGTAGTGGGATTGAGAAAAGGGCATGTGTTGCAGCGGGAACGGCCGCAAGAAAATGTTCCCGCTTGTGCCGAGGTATTTTGTTTGAAGATGATGTCTGAAGATCGCGTAAAAAGTGAAACACCGTGTAACGACAGTTGTAAATTTTATGTATTGAAATAAATATATAAGAGTAAGGATTTGTGGTGAAGGAAAATTTCGAGTGTTGCAGGAATATATACATTTTACGACCAAACCGGGACCAGTGGCGAAAAATGCAACTTCAATGCCTTCCGGCTGGAATTGAACCCGCGACCCTGCGATGCTAGTGCAGTGCTCTGACCACTGAGCTACGGAGGCCGTTGCCGAGAGCCTAGTCACGAGTTCCGTATATATTGTGTGTATATATATATATATGTTATTATTATTATTAAATCTTTATATTTATACTGATAAAAAAACCGCACTGTTATTTTCAGGGAGTTATTTTAACTCCAAAATTCGGGTCCAAAAAAAGGTTCAAAATAAGCCGTTTTGTGGAGTTAAATTAACTCCCGTTTTTGGAGTTAAAAACCAACCCGTGTTTCGGAGTTAAAAATTAACTCGCGTCCCTAGGGGTCTGGGTATTAATTTTCACTTTCGGAAGACCAACGTGTGATTCGAACTCGACCTCTCGTGCTTGCTACTTAAACTTAACTTAACTAGAAATACGTGTACGCAACAACCCCTCGCTCGATGTATGATACTAGCTACTGCTACAATGCACGCAATTTGGCGCATCCTAATTAATTGGGCCTATGTACGAGAAAGCCTGGTCAAAATAAATAGGATATCGTAATAAATATTTTTTTCAGTAAAGAGAAAAGAAAAACTCGAAATTTGGAAAAAGGAGAAAAATCGGAGAAAAGCCACAGCCGCTCGAAACCTCGGGTCTTGACTGTTAGTAGACAGAAGCTTAGTAATACAAACTTTTCGTACATTTTATAAATAAACAACCAACTAATTTTTCCTGTGATCAATTATTTGAGCTTTATATCTTCATATATAGACGCCTTCGAAGCGACAAAGCGTCCCCAGTTCGGAAAGTTTCTACGAGATTCATTTAAATCTCTTTCATTTGAACAACGTTCGACTTGCCAATGTGATGAATAAAATGATTTTAAGTTCACTTTGTAAATAGCAAAAACAAATATCAAACTTTTGAAGCCCGAAAGGTGAAAACGAGCAGAGGTTTCCGATTGCCAGCCACCCAGGGGTTGTTTCATACACGTATTTATAGTTTCTTGTGCACATGTTAAGAAGTTGTACTGGAAAAAACATTATTTTTTCGCTTTTTTATCGCTTTCGGCTTTTCTTTCTTTCCCTTATATATTTAGCGAAGAATGACGCAATTGTTACCATGGTAACTAACTGATTTTTTATTTATCAAATACAAACTGATTATAACATGTTCCTACGAACTCATGAGATACATCAAATGAAAGCTTGAATAACAGACTCGGACATACGTACGAAAATATATTTGTGAATAATTGTTAACATCTTTAAAAAAGACTAAATTCTTGGCAGTTTACCCCGTCTACGCAGCACTCTACTTTTTTACTACTCTCGGATATTCTATATACCGCTGCGACATGCCTAACCTTAAGAAGTTTCGTCAAAGTCTCCGTCAGGAAATGGTAAGTTATTTGCTTCCTTTTTTACCGTCGATCAGTAATCATGCTCTACGTTTGTTTGACCTTATTTTATCTAAAACCCGTTTTTCCAGTCACGTTACTTTTATTAGTCGTTGTTTATATCGGGGGGTCATATTCCCTACGGTTTTGGGTCCTCTTTTGATTTATTGTCTTTTAATCTCCCCACTATCGATCGTCGTTATTCCCATCACATATCAGCGGCTTGTTCGAGTCATTCCCGTCGTTTGATGCGTATCACTATTAAATCTATGTCCAGTAATTTACAACATACTGATGACGATATCTCGGGATGTAAGTCCTCTCTCTCCCAGGTCTGCCCACCTATTTTGTTTACCGCTATCGTTCAACAAATTCGCATGCTAAATTCCAGACTCTATGTTTTTCTTAAAGACGTTAAGGCGTCCAAATTGGCCAAATTACTGGGTCCTTCCCCGAATCCCTCCCAAAGCACTAGTTCCTCTAACGAAGTCACTCGTCTAGTTTTCACTATTCCCTCTGATTTGCCATTATCTGACCCCGAGAGATCTGTTCTTGCGAAAGGTCTCAAGTTTGTTCCCAACTCCGGGCCCATCGATCTATTTTCAGTTAAAGAGGATACCGAATCTTTCTTCCGCCGCATGCGCCTCAAAGCCTTTTTTCATGATAAGCCCACTTTCAATAGCAATAAGGATATTTTCGAAGAACTCAACCCCAAGAAGTCGTCTTGGTCTCCATCCGAAGGCGATTTTTCTTCCCTTGATCTTTTCGTAAGACAATGCCGCCATGACATTGATAAATTGCACCCTCCGCGCAGAAAACAAGTTCATAACCTCAACAAAGAAGAGCTTCTAGCTTTGAATTCATTACGATGCCGAAATGACGTTGTCATAAAACCTGCGGACAAAGGTGGCGCTGTAGTTGTCTGGAGACCGGACTTGTATCGACAAGAGGCTCTTCGTCAACTCAGCGACACCATCTTTTATACTAAGTTGAATTCCGATCCCACTCAATCTCACCAAAAATCCGTCAAAACTACCATCAAGAATTTCATCCAAGCCGGTGAATTGCCTGCCTCTGCATCTAACCTTATATTAACAACCCCCAGAACGCCTGTCATATATTTCCTACCTAAAATCCATAAACCTAACAATCCTGGCAGGCCGATTGTTTCCGCTTGTAGTTGTCCGACCGAGCTCGTTTCCAGTTTTCTAGACAACGTTATGTATCCTTTGGTTAAGAAGTTGCCTGCTTATATCAAAGATACTAAACATGCCTTGCAAATTTTCGACAAGTAACGTTTCAGTAGTTCCGATAAATTTATTTTCACGATGGACGTCAAGTCCTTATACACCGTCATTCCTCATTGTGATGGCCTTGAAGCTCTGAAGTTTTTCTTTGATCAGCGCACTAATTTAGAACCCTCTACAACCACATTACTCCGCATAGCAGAACTAGTGCTTACCCTTAACAATTTTTCGTTTGATGGTGAACATTATCAACAAATAAGTGGTGTTGCGATGGGCACCAAAATGGGTCCAAGCTATGCTAACTTATTTGTTGGTTATGTTGAAAAACAGATCTTTGAACAATACACGGGTCCCTTGCCTGATTTTTTCGGCAGATTTATCGATGACTGTTTAGGAACAGCGTCGTGTTCATGTGTCCTTTTAGAGCAGTTCATCAACTTTGTTGATGATTTTCATCCTGCTCTGAAGTTCACGTGGGAAATCAGCGAGACCTCTGTGTCGTTCCTTGATATTTTAATTTCGATTAATGGTGATTCGCTGAAAACGTCGGTCTCGTACACGCCTACTGACTCCCATATAGTTATCTTCCATTTTCGTCCTCTCATCCCAACCACACTAAGCAATCCATCCCTTACTCTCAATTCTTGCGTCTTCGCCGTTTATGTAGCGACGACGACCAAGATTTTCAAGCCAAATCAATGGAAATGAGATCTTTTTTTGTCCAACGTGGTTATACCCTACCAACCTTTTAGACCTCGCCGTTCAGAAAGCTTTTCTCGTCCCCCATTTAGACGCCCTTGAACCA